>CM046428.1:46429043-46519043 GCA_025506505.1 Flaveria sonorensis
TTTGATCTCCTTAAATTCTTCTAAGGACAGGGGCTTGGAAGGTTCAGAAGATGGGTTGGGTTGAGATTGGGTTCTGGGTTGTGTTTTGGGTTTAAGGATAGGTGGAGGTGGAGGCTGTTTAGAGATAGGGGATGAAGGTATGGGAATGGCTAATGGTATGGGTTTGGGAGTTGAGGGTTTAGTGGTTGGTTCTGTTTTGATGGGGAAGGGTGAAGATATGGGAAGTGGCTTTGTTGGCTGTGGTTTGGGTTTAGGTGCTATCTTTTGAGGGCTTTGTTTCCAAGACACCTCCTGCCTTCTTCCTAAGCAAATGTCAGCCTTTTTGTCGTTGACATATCGCTGTAGGGTCTTCTCTGACATGGGGCCCACTTGCCTGCCAGTGAAGCCATGAGCTTTAAGGTAGGTTTTCATCCATTCCTTATCACCCACCTTCTTGGCAGAAGCAAGTATAGCTTCTTCTTCTTTCTTCTTCTTTTCCCTTATCCTTTCCCTTGCTGCCTTCTTTCTCTCTTTGTTGATCTCCTCAGTTTCTTTGTAGAAATAAAACACGATCATATAATGATCATGAGGGGCCAACTCCTCCTTTGTATAGCCTCTCTTGCAGAGAAAGGCTATATTTTCCTTCCTCTTTGGCTAACCTTGCTGCCTCTTCTCTTTCTTTTGTAGCAAGGTTTCTTTCTCAAGCTCTATAAGCTAATCAAGTGGGAAAAAAGCATTTGTTCATCTTCTACTCCCAGGCTGATGAGCCTGTCAATGATCTCCACCCTCTTCTGATTGTTGATACTTTCACGAGGTGCTGCTGCTGCTTTGGTGCTTGCTACAAGCAACTTCTCAGTATCAACTTTTCCATTCTTTCTTAGCTTCTCCAACCTTTCCTCCTGTAGAAGCTCTTCAATAGTGAGCTTTCTCTTCCCTTTAGGATCAGAGGAAGATTCAGCCCTTGGAGATTCTAGTTTTGAGGGTTCAGGTTGAGGTGGTGGAGATTGAGCTTGTGGTGCTGGATTGAGAGGGGTTGAAAGAAAGTCCTCACTGGTTACTTCAGAAGCTAGATCAAGAATAGCTCATGTAACCAGCAGTTCATCGAACATAAAGGACAATTCTATAATTCCTTCCACAGCTTGGACTTTAGCTTCGGAAGTAATTTCTAGAGCTTCAGAAGTAAATAGAAGTGTTTCTGAAGCTTGAGCTTCCACTTCGGAAGTTGTTCTCAGAGCCTCGGAAGTAACAGGAACTGCACTATCTGTCCCTCTTGATTTAGTTGCTGGGCCATCAGTTTGTGTATCCCCTTCGAAGTCAATCTTGGGTTCAACAGAGACCTTAGGTTAACCAACTTCCTCCTCAAAGGTAGATGATGCAGTCAACCTTGAAGCTCTTCAGCCCCAAAGTAATTAATGGCAAGATCAGGTGATGGTTGTTCAAGTGAGGAGCTTATCAGAAACTGGGTTAAAAATCCGTTAAGGTCGATAAACATCCTTGGGTCCACTTGAACTGAAATGGGAGGTGGTTGAGGAAAGATGGCTACAACTCGTTGTTGTTTGGGGTAGAAAGAAGAAATGGCAGTATGGGGTTCCACTTGAGTGGATACCTCCTCATGAGTGTGAGCAGATATCTTCTCATCATGTCTTTGTTTCTATAAATTCTCCCCCTTTTTGGTAGCATCATCTTGAAAAGTAGATGAGCTAGAGGAAGAACTCAAAGAAACCTAAGTATGTACATGCCTAACAGACTTCTCAATCTGTTTCTCAGCTAGTTGAGCCTTGAGATTTTCAATCTCAAGTTGCTGAGCGGTAGACCTATTTTCTAAAGTCTTAACCTTTGATTCCAGATTGGTGACTTTAGAAATTAGGTCTTTGATGATAAGTTGCAGACTACCCTCATCTTTTTTTGAAGAATCATCGGGAGATGGGATAACATACCTAGTATGTTCATCCTTATCACCAGCTATGGTTTCTTGGCATGCTGGATACCCTTGCATACTGATGTCTCTTTCAGAGGCATCAATGGGCAAGGTTGCCGTAGATACAGTCTGACTGGTATTACCACTGTCCTGAGAGGCTATTGAAACACTCTCAGTAGTGGCAGTTGTATCTATATGATTCAACTCAACTTCGGTTGGGCTCACCTCAATTTGGTCTTGCTGATGTGGGCTAGATATCAGAGGTTCCCGGGACTCAGTTGATCTGGAGAGGGGTGAGGTAGATCAACATCATGGCCCTAATAAAACATGATATCCTCATTAGGTTGGGTCAAAGGTCAAGAAAGGATACAGAGGTTATATCTATTGACCCGGGATCTTGGTCATCATCTAATGGCTTTTCTTTAATAACAGTTAAGCCAATGATGTGGCTATCCTTTTTTGGCTGCTCAGGAGAGTCTTGAGACTCCCCCTGAGGGCTTATGGCTTGGGTAATGGGCTCATCAGGTTAAGGCTGAGGAGACTCAACACTAATATGGTGGTCAATTGTGGAGGATGGTCGGACCTCTGACTGAGTAGGAGCCCGAGATTCCACTCTAGCCTTTTTGGATTGAACAGAGGGGACTTGACCAATCAGAGTAGATTGATAAAGGGTTTGTTTGGGGCGTCTTTGGTATGTTATATTGATTGGGTGTGAAGATATGGATGGTAGTGCAGTGGTGGTGTCTGGTGGGGGTTCATCACCTGCTGGGCTTGTAGGGATGTCACCATGAGCCATTGGTTCAAGCATACCTGGAAGGAGATTGGTGAATCTTCTAGTAAAGTTGGTGGACACCTTCTTCAAAGTCTGAAGATGCCAGGCATCATTTGAGGGACCAGTAAAACATGAGCAAATTGTAGTTTATTCTGGTCCAACTCACAATTGATAATGTGCTGAATGAACCGAGGATAGATATAGAATGGATCCCTTATGAGATTTCAGTAGTTGAATCGGAAGCCTTTTACCAACCTATGGACTAGGCAGCCCAGATCATAGGGAATTTGATCACATCCCCCTGATTTGTTGTATAGGCTGTGCAGGACAATGTGAAGCAGGAACTTCCAGTTGTAGGAGAAGTTAAACTTGTAGACTGTAGACCTGCTCCCGTCTCCTTCATATCCCATTTGAGTCTAGGTTTCCTCAAAATCATACTTTGGGAATTCAATGAAGATGCCTTCATCATGGAGTTCTAGATGCTCCCTGATGGTTGTTTTATTGATAATGACCTCCTGTCCACAGACCCTTGATCTGATGACCCTTTCATCATTGATCGTTTTGCTTTGACCATTGGCCCAGAATTCGGCCATGTGTTTTGAGTAGATGGTGGGGTTAACAGTAAGGGCAGTAAAGTATGTTGATTGAGAAAGAAATTGGATGATAGGGGCAAAATCGGCATCCCTTGAAGACTCAAGGATGGCGACTTGGTTGTGTTTAGGATTCAAGGCCATTGTTCAGATGGAAACTATTTGATTGAAGTGGGAAAATAGCAAAAGCAAGATGAAGAAGATGAATAGTGAAATCTTGGGGTTTTGATGAACTATAAAGAAAAGTAAGAAAGAGAAACAGCTGGTAATTTTATATGGTGAGAAAACCCCACTGGATAAAGTGAAACGATAGATGAAAAGATGGTTTGAGGTCTGAGTGGATGTAGGCGGCAAGTGATATGATGACAAAGATTTAAAATTTTGGCTAATTACTATTTTTTCGATAATATCTCTACAGTAAAATCGTGTGGCGCCCAAAGATTTTCGTTGCACAGTAAAATTTCTTCCGAGAGTTGAAACTCTTCCGAAGACAAACGAGTTTGTTTCCAATGATTTTCTTCTGAATGTATTTTTATTTTCGAAGCAAACATTGGTTTACAACCACATTTGCTTCCGAGAACAATAAATGCTTTCGAGAATTAAAGTTAATAAGCTTCGGAAAACATTTTGACTTATAGTCAAAATTTTCTTCCGAGGCCAAAAACTCTTCTGAAGAAAATATTCTTGAAGGAATTTTACTCTTTGGAAGAGTTTTGTAAAATCTTTCGAGGGTAAAATTCTCTTCGAAAGATTTCTTACTTTGAAAATTTTGAAAAACTTTCTAGCAACAAGGCTTAGATTGTATTTAGACAACATAGACACGACACATTTTAAAAGGTTTTCAAAAGATAAAGACTAGTCAATATTAATCATCCCAATAGCTGTGATTAAATATTTAAGTCTTTGTTCATCAAAGGCTTTTGTGAACAAATCAGCATATTGTTCATTTGTATTGACTTTGACTAGCTTGATTTGATTTTTCTCATGAATATCTCGAATGAAATGATACCTGGTGTCAATGTGTTTTGTCTTGGAGTGCTTGACTGGATTTTCTGTGATAGAAATGGCACTCTTGTTGTCTATATGGATAGGAGTCTCCATAAAGTTGAAACCATAATCCAGCATCTGATTCTGAATCCAAAGAAGTTGAGCACAGCAGCTTGCAGCAGCAATATACTCAGCTTCAGCAGTTGATGTGGATACACATGATTTCTTCTTACATTGCCAAGAGATAATCCTTCCACTAAGAAGTTGACATCCTCCCTATGTTGATTTCCTGTTGATATTGCAGCCACCATAATCACTGTCAGTGTAACCATAAAGGTTAAAATCCCTATTCTTAGGATACCAAATACCCATTTTAGGAGCTCCTTTGAGGTATCTAAGACTTCTTTTGGCAGCAATTAGGTGAGACACCTTTGGAGAAGCCTAGTATCTTGCACAGATGCATGTTGCAAACATGATATCAGGTCTACTTATAGTGAGATACATCAAAGATTCAATAATTGCCCTGTACTGATGCTGATCAGTATCCTCCCCCTCCGAATCAGGACTAAGATTATGATTTCTGGGTATAGGTGTCTTGGTTGGCTTACAATCTGTCATCTTAAATCTCTCTAAGATATCTTTGACATACTTAGATTGATTGATGAAGAATTGTAAGGCCCTGATTCCGGAACACTTACAAACTAGACCGTCATCGCATAAAACATTCAAAGCACATATTACTTTTGCAGCGGAATTTGAAAACTTTCATAAATAACAAAAACATGTTAATTCATTACATTACAACGCGTGTTTATATTTCATTAACATGTCAAAACGTGGATGCCAGCCTTCAAAACACTCCCAGTAGCGTATGCATCCATGCCTACAACTCCTCAGCATCAACAATATACCTGCCAACTATCATGCATATAAAAAGTCAGCGACGCTGAGTGAGTTCTAGTTTTATAAATAAAATACTTTTCTTTCGTTTAAAATCGTACTTTACTTTCGTAAGCGATCATACATCATACGTACACATTGATAATATTATTATTATCTTCATCACTGTTCATTTCGTACATTTCGTACATTCATCATTATCTTTCACTTTAATCTGGACCCTGTCTCATGCAATACCCGACTCATGTCTGAAGACCGACAGTACCGGGGTACGCGACAAGGATCTTCTTCGAGTCACAAAGACTCCCTTCGAGTCACCAAGACTCCCTTCGAGTCACAAAGACTCCCTTCGAGCAACAAGGACTCCCTTCGAGTCACAAAGACTCCCTTCGAGTCACAAAGACTCCCTTCGAGCCACAAGGACTCCCTTCAAGCCATAAAGACTCCCTTCGAGTCACAAAGACTCCCTTCGAGTCACAAAGACTCCCTTCGTTCTTTACGTTCCACTTTTCATTATCGTTATCTTTCTCTTCGTTATATAATACTCTATGTTCATTCATACATCATACCACATGAAGTCATAACATAATACACAACAGGTATTATAACATAACACATACGTTTTGAAAACCGTTTAACGAAGAAAGATAACACATACATACAACCACAACATTCACATCATAAACATCCTCACAAGCCATCACATCATAAATAAGCATAAGCCACCCCGAGACATCATTTCTTAACACTTAAATTCTACTTCTCAAATTTCCAGAAAAGAAAGCCAAGTCCCCAAAGAAATGCGGATGAGCAAACAAATGCGGATGAACAGACAAATGCGGATGAATAAACATATGCGGATGAGCAGACAAATGCGGATGAATAAACAAATGCAGATGAGTAACCAAATGCGGATGAACACCTCAGAATATATTCTAAGTGTTCCAAAGAAATGCTGATAGAACAAATGCGGATGACACTGTAGCAAATGCGGATGACACTGTAGCAAATGCGGATGACACTGTAGCAAATGCGGATGAACAAAAGACTTAGCTGCTGAATGTTCAGCAAATGTGGATGAACAGATTAACCTGCAACGTAACTGATGCTACTTCCAGCTCCCAATCATCATCCTAACACACCCTTGGCATAAATCTATCATACTACATACTTATAACAAACTAAACATCATACACATCTTAGGAAAACATCTAAAAACATACATCAAAAGAACACAATCGAACGTCATGCTGAAACTCACAGTTTGGTTTAGAAACCTTCTGCCCGGTATGCATAACAGCCCCAAACACTTAGAAAACCAGTAAAAAGGGGATCTAGAAACTCACCTTGAAGCAGCTCTTCAAACCACACACCTCCACTTGCGATTTCAGCCTCAAAATCCCGAGAACAACCTTCTAAAACACCGAGAACTTCGGTTACAAGCTGCAAACTAAGCTAAAACCGAACATAACCCGAGAAACTAACCTTTTGCAGCTTTTCCTTCCTTCTTCTTCTCTAAAACCGGCACCCCTTTCTTCTTCTTCTTCTTGACCGAGAACAGAAAGCAGATATGCTTTAAAGTGGGTATCATTTATCTTTTCCTTCTAGATACTTTTCCTTTCATTTTCTTTTAAATAGAATTTCAGGGTGTTACAAGAACCCTTCTTCCATCAGCTTCACCTAAATTCCTAGGAAGAAATCCATCTTTCCTATGGAGCTCATTTCAAACTTCTTCCTCATGATGCTTTCAAAGTCTTTGCACATTTGGTCATTTGAGGAACCAAATATGATGTCATCAACATAGACTTGTACAACATCATATCCTTCCCAGATTTCCTTATGAATAAGGTTTTATCTATTGTGCCTCTGGTATAGTCATTCTTGAGAAAGAACTGAGACAGTGTCTCATACCATAGCCTAGGTGCCTGATGCAACCCATAAAGAGCTTTATCAAGTTTACACACATAGTTGGGATGCTATGGGTCTTCAAATCCAGGTGGCTGGCACACATAGACTTCTTTGTCAATATCCCCATATAGAAATGCACATTTCATATCAAGTTGATAGACTGTGAAGTTCTTGAATGCAGTAAAAGCAAGAAAGATTCACACAGCCTCAAGTCTTGCAACAGGTGCAAAGACATCTGTGTAATCTATACCTTCCTCCTGTGTGTATCCTTGAACAACAAGTCTAGCTTTGTTGTTGATGATCAAACCTTTATCATCTTTTTTGTTTCTGTATACCCACTTTATGCCAATAGGAACCTGACTAGGTGGCAATGGACATAAGTTCCATACTTTTTCCCTCTTTAATTAAAGCAACTCCTCTTGCATTGCTTCTATCCAATTATTGTCTTTAAGGGCTTCTTCCACCTTCTTTGATTCCATTTGAGAGAGAAAGCATGAGTACAAGCAGACATTCCCATTGTGGGTCTGTCTTCTTGTTTTTACACCTTCTGAGACATCCCCAATGATGTTCTCAGCTGCATAAGTGTTGTGTATCTTAGGCCTAGGAATCACATCTAGTTGCATAGATAGATCCAAGTTTGAAAAGTTTTGCTCAGGATTTTGAACACCATCACCAGCTAATGTCTCACATTCATTCAATAAGGACTGATTCAATAAATATGTGACAGCATCAATGGTATTTTGATGAGAAGTAGCATCAATAGTTGCATGTTCCTCCTGATCACTGTCTTCATTAGCTTGGTGTTAAATACTTGAGTTGTCAGTTGTTGTGTTATGAGGCTCAGTTGGCTAACAACTTGATGAAGCTTCATTGTTTCCTGAGATATTCAAGATTTCACAATTTTCAGTTGAAGGAGCTTGATCTTCATTTCTTCTTGGAGAAATTTGACAAGGTCTTGGTAACTCAAACATATAATCTTCATAGGGGTCACCTTGAATTCCTGTTCCAGCTGAAAGATTCTCACAAGATGGTTTAGAATAGTTTGGAAACAATTCTAAATTTAAAATATATTCAGGACCATTGCCCTTAACACAAGATGTGTGCTCATTGACAACAATATTGGATGATTCCTCAAATTGTTGATTTTTGGTATTGTACACTCTATATGCAATAGAGGTTGAAGAATATCCAACAAAGATAGCATCATTAGACTTTTCAGCAAATTTTGCTAAATTGTATTTTGTGTTAAGGATGGTACATCTACTGCCAAAGGACATAAGAAAGCCAATGAATGGTGGCCTCTTGTTCCATAGCTCATAAGGTGTCTTTCCATGTGGCTTAACTAAAGGACCCATGTTCAGCACATAACATGTAGTGCTGACTATTTCTGCCCAAAAGGTTAAGGGTAGTTTTGAGTTGGCTAACATAGTTCTAGCAGCCTCAATTGGTGTCTTGTTCCTCCTCTCAGTAACACCATTCTATTGAGGAGTTCTAGGAGTACTATATTATCTGGCAATCCCTTTTGAGTTACAAAATGAGTCAAGAACTTGATTCTTAAACTCAGTCCCTTTATCACTTCTAATTATTTTTACCTTGTGATCTATTTGAATTTCAATTTTAAGAATAAAAGATTTAAAAGTTTCAGCAGTTTCATCTTTAGTTCTTAAAAAGAAAACCCATGTATATCTTGTGAAATCATCAACAATCACAAGGTAATATGATTTCCTTTCAATGCTCATTATACTTGTAGGACCAAACAGATCCATATGCAACAAGTGTAATGGGTTGGTGATAGAGTTAACCTATTTGGATATATGTAAAACTTTATGTTGCTTCCGTTTTAGGCAGGCAACACAGTTGTCCTTACAGATAAATTTCTTTTTAGGCACACCATGTACCAAATTATTTTTAACCAATTTATTCATGATTTTAAAGTTAACATGGCACATTGTTTTATGCCAAAGAGTTGACTCATCACCATTTGCTTTGAAAAGAAAGCATGATACTTCACCCAGTAGGGAAGCTTGTTCATATCCAGCTTGTACATATCCCCTCTTCTGGGAGATCTAAGAAGCACCAATTCCTGAGGAATTATCATCCCGAGTTTGAGGATGACGCACTCATGTTCTATGAAAAGCATTTGATGCTTTTGATCACAGAATTGAGAAACACTAAGAAGATTGTGTTCAAGCTGTTTGACAAAGTTTACTTTGTCAAATTTTAACTTACCATTGGATACACTATCTCTACCAGATATGTATCCTTCGGCTTCACCTCCAAACTGAATAGAACCTCCATCAAAGTGTTCAAAATGTTATAGGAGAGATCTATTCCCTGTCATATGCCTGGAGCATCCATTATCTACAATCCAGATATTTTCATTTTTGTCATGTAGATGTCCATGCACATAAGGTGAAATGGTTAGTTACTATTGGAAACCCAAGCCTTTTTGGTCTTGGGTTCTTCCAATTCAGATGATATAATTAAACCAAAATGTATGTATGGGGGTTCAGTTATGGTTTGTGAAGAAGAGGATTAGGCTGCAACATCTTTTCTGATCTTCCATTCCATCCCATGGATGATCAAGCTTGATGAGCCTGAAGAGGCATAACTTGCTTCCGAAGCTTCTTTCTTCTCGAAAGTAGTTGTCACCACCTTTTCTTCTGAAGCAGTCTTCTTTTCGGAAGGTTTCGAAGGATTCCTGTTGTTCCTTTGTTTTGCTTCCGAAGCTAGTTTGCTTTTGGAAGTACTTGCTTCCAAAGGCACTCTAGCTTTAAGGGAAAACTTAGGAAGCTTTAGTTTGTTCTTTTGTTTGTCTTCCGAAGTCAATTTCCCTGTGAAAGAGTAAGCTTCTTCCGAAAGCAACTTGGCTTTGGAAACAAACTTCTTTTTCTTAAAACTTGGGCCACATGGTAAGGTCTAAATTTGAAACCCTCCTTGACTCCTTCTTTCTTAACATTAGATGCATAATGAGTACTTGCTAGATTGTAGTAACAATCTTTAGTCATGTGGTTATGCAGGCCACAGATTATCCATTTAATGTTAATTTTGATGGGGTAAGTTGTTGTTTGCTTTTGGGACTTCTTTTCTTCATTATCAACATTCCCCCTCAATTTTTTATCCTTCTTCAGAACAGAGATACTGGTAGTACATTCCTTTCCTGAATCAGGATTTCTAATCACTTGAAATCCAGCTGATATGAATACACCCTTTTGCTTTGGGTCTATCTTTAACTTTGAATCAGCCACCTTTTTGGTAGTTTTTCTTGTTTCCCTGATTTTGTTTCTTCTAGCTTTGGTGGTTAAGGGTTGATCATCAGCTGTGGGGATGAGGTTTTCTACCTTATCCTTCCCTATGGTGGTTTCCATTATTGCATCATTCTTCTTCTCTTTAGGTAATGGGTCAGCAGTTGGAACCTCTTGCTCCTCTACACCACATCTAGGCTATCTAATAGACATAAAGGAGTGTGGTGGAGCAATTTTATTGGTTCCTAACCCACTTTTGTTTTGATAACACACCTTTGAGTGGGAGGATGATGCAATGATGGTGTTAAAGTTATGCTCTTGAATGGCATACTTCTTAGCTTTAGCCTCAGCTATCACTAGCTGGGCCTGAGCCTCAGTCAACTAGGATATTAAATTTTTTATTTGAGCCTTGTAATTTGAATGGTCATGTTTTAAAGAGGTCACAGTTTTCTCTAACTCTTATATTTTGAGTTTGTAGTCAGATTCTGCTCTCTTAAAATCAAATTTTAGTATATTTAAAGACTCAATATCAGATTTAATTTCCATGTTGTAGTCCTGATACAATTTGACCTTAACAATACAGGTTGGAGTACAAAGATGTTCATATACCTTAGTATCTTCAGTTCCAGCCATGAGAGCTTGAGCAGGAGTGACATCTTGCACCATGAAGCTCCAATCAACTTCTTGAGCAACAGCTGCAGTTTGTTACTCAGTGGATTTGGTTGCAGCTTAAGGGGTAGCAGGATGTTGGGAGGCTTGAAGTGCTCCAGGATTAGATCTAGGAGCTTTGCATTCCCTTGCAAAGTGACCAAGCTGGTTGCAGTTGTAGCTCTTGGCATTTGTCTTGTCAAACCCAAATTTGTTATTGGTTGGGTTTTGAGGGAACTGCCTTCCAGTTCTTTTGAAGAACTTCTTTGCTCTGTAGGTCAGGAGAGCCATCTATTGGACAATGTCCATGTATTCTACATCATCTGGGTTGAAACACTCCAGATCATCAAAACAGAATTAAAAATCTCCAGAGTGCTCACTCTCTGAAACAAAGGCACAACTATCCTAGAAAGGATTTTGATGAGCTTATTGAGACCTGGGTGTCTCAGGGAATGTGATGTAAGGCCCAGAAGAAGAGGATGACTATTGGGGGTAGTTCAGGTACAGCTGGGGCTGGGGAGTTCTTGAACCTTCAGCAACATGTAGAGCATTGCTGACAGAAGGATTGGTGATACTGTCCATCTGATGGCTTTTCTAAGATTCCATCTCCATACGGTATCCATCAAGGATTCTATATAGTTCAGTCATGGTGAGAGTGTTAAGATTCTTAGTTCTCTTGATTGAGACACAGTAAAATGTCCACTCATGAGGCAGTGCACTCATGAATTTTCTTACTATGTCTCTCTTCTCAAGAATCACACCCATAGACTGAAGAGAGGTGATCAAGTCCATGTTTCTAAAGTATTGTTAGCTCAAGGTCTCACTAACAATATATGTGAAGTTCTAAAAATTCTGCTTCAGTACATCTTTCTTTGACTCCTTGGATTCAGCAGAACCAGAGTACATCAGCTTCAAAGCCTCAAAGAGTTCTTTGGCAGACTCGTACTACTTAAAGCCTAACATTATAGAGTTTGGTATAGCAGTAAGCATAACAGTCATGGCTTTGCTGTCAATGTCCATTCTCTTATAGTCTTCATCTGAGTAGTCTTCAATAGCCTTCTCAATCATGGCACCATTTCCTGCTAGAGATGCCACTTTTGGCTTGTATGGACCATGGGTAACAGACCTCCACATTCAGCTATCCTGGTACTTGATGAAGCCTTCAATACGGATGCACCGGGTCTCAAAATCATCAGGAGTGATGGTAGGAGCCTTGGTTATAGTTCCCATCTCAGACTCAGAGGACTTATGGTTGAAAGCCATTAGAGTGAAGTGAGTGAGTATGAAGAAACAAGGGTGATTTAGGATGGTAAGATCTCACAGCAGGATCAGTGTTTATCTCACAACACAAGATAATCACACAAACTCACTTAATATCACTCAGGTTTATGAAGCAGAATCTTAACCAAGTTCACAAGTAATAGAATAAGTTCAAACAGAAAACATAAAAGCACATGAGTGATTTTTAAGATACTTGTATATATTACTTCTCAACTCAGTTTTACAAGACTTTTACAAGCACAGTTACTAAGTTACATTAAGAAAATACTACTATCTATAGACAGTTATACTTGGAAAACCAGCTGAAAATTATAACTAGACAAATACTACATTGTTTAAAAGTAAGACATCTAAGATAAAATAATAATATCTTAGGTTAGGTAGTCATGACATGTTCATGACTTACCTTTTGTCACCAACTAAAAGTGGCAACTATACTAAACTGATAATGGTTGAACAGTGGATAAAGTAAGGTCAACTACATGGGCGTGGGAAAGCGTCATGCAGTCTGTCAGAGTGGCAGCGGACTGTCAGACAGACCTTACTTATGTCCATTGGTTTATAGTTAGTTCTTCCGAAGCTAAATGGCTTTAGAAGAATAAATTCTTCCGAGGCCATTTATACTTCGGAAGATCAACTTCTTCCGAATTTCTGCAAGTCTTCATGACTTTATTCTTCGAAAGACTTTGTCTTTAGATCTTCTAAGTAGCATACTTTGGAAGAATAAGAACTTAGTCTCGAAAGACTAAGTTCTTCCTTTGGAAGTTCTTCATACTTGAACTTCAGAAGATCTTTGACTTAGCTTTGGAATAGCAGCTCCTTCGGAAGACCATTTGTTTAGCACATCAAAATATATCTAAGTGTGATTTTGGTTGCACCAGTCTGATTAGATCCATATATATATATATATATATATATATATATATATATATATATATATATATATATATATATACACACACACACACACACACACATATATATATATATATGGTACAAAGTGTTGTTTTCGTGCGAAGGGTAAGAAGCAACAAGGACCATTGATCTAAGAGATGAACGGTTCTAATTTAAGATGGAATAATCACGCAAGGAATGTGTCTGGAGGGGTAGAATTGAAAATCGCCTACAATTGTTGACTTTTTTTAACTTCCTCCTGTTTTTTTAAACACATATATTTTTTCATAAGCTATTATCTTTTTAAAAAAAATACATCATAAAAACAAATATTTTATCCTCTTTAATATAAGTATAGTATTGCTATACTTTTTAAAAAAAAACAACATTGTTTTTAAGAAAACGTCTATATGTTGTGCATATAACTTGAGTTATTATTCACTGCCTAATTATAAACATAACTTGTATAATTATCATATAAGTAATTACAATATAACTTGTGTGATTATTTTTTATAACGTGAGAAATTTTTCTTTGCGTAATAATATATATAACTTGCATAATTATGAATATAACTTACGTAATTAAGTACCTTTTATGTGTAATTGTAACGCAGACGAAACTACCCTTCCGCTAAAAAACACATGTCACACTCTGGTGACTTCGTATGCTTAGCACGAAAATTACACTTTGTATAGTAACCGGCCCCTATATATATATATATATATATATATATATATATATATATATATATATATATATATATATATATATATATATATATATATATATATATATATATATATATATACATATATATATATATAGGGGTATAATATTTTCAGAACTCTTAAAGATCGTTAGAACCTCGAGGAGTTATGTCATCCATTGATCTATATGATTTATATTCTAAATTTAATTCATGAAAAAGGTATTATTGTAAATTGACGAATATATTGATTATGAAACTTCCTAATTTAACTCCTCTTAATAATGGAATTTGATTTCTTATTAATTTTGCCTCTCTTTATTCCATATTCAACATCAATATCTTTTCAAAACTGCCTTCCTTACATACGATCGCATCTTTGACAATCAACAACAATTATATGTTCGTGTTACTTGTGAGAAAGATTCAAAGTCATCTAACTTTGTTTGTTGAGGTAATCTAGAGATTAAATGTTATTATGAGGAAAAAAAGGTGGAGCGATATATATTCTTTCATATTTAAAAAGCAAATTACATGTTCTGCATCGTAATGCATTATACAAGGAAGAAAAGATGGAGCAATATATATTTCATTAATATTTAAAAAGCAAATTACATGTGCTTTATTCAATCATAATGCATTATAAGATTTTACGATTATTATTTAAGGTATCAATTTAATTAGATTATTAGTGTATTAGACAATCAAGGCCCAACATTTTGGAGAACATTTAATCCAAAACTTGAGTGGTGTGTTGATGTATTCGTATTATTTTTGGTACTTTTAAATATATACGTTTCATTTTGTATTGCTTACAAAACTAGATTTTTTTATTATATTTATAGGTTGCGAGTTATCTTTTTAGCAGGATTTGTAGATTCAACAATAGTTCCAATTGGTTTCACACTCACTTTGAAGACGATTTGCTCTGGTTGGTTTCATGACTTTATTGTTTGTGAAGCTACATTCGAATGCAGTTCTTTATTGTTCTTAACTTTTGGTTTCGAATTGATTGTTTTTCAATTTTATAGTTAACTTGGATATGAGTTGATTTTGCTAAAATATATCAAATGATGAGTAAAACGTCTTGATCAACATGATATTTCAAATTTGTTATGAACTGGTAATATTCTTGAATTTTAATCTCTTCATTTCTTGAACTTCAAGGTTCAAGTTCGGAAAACACGGACTTCGATAACCGGTCACATTTGACTCCTAGGGGAAACATTAATTTTACACGTGTAAAAATAAACAACTCAAAACATGTATTTTTATGTAAATATACATGTATATAAATAGTTGATTAACACATGTAAAACTTCACATTTACACATTATGTATACGTAAATAATCGATTTATACACATTTAAAACATTACATTTGCATTAATAGACGATCTTGTTAAGAATTTACGTATATGTACATAGCATACGACTTTAGAAACAGTAATCTCTGGTATAAAATTTACATATGCGTAAATGGTATAAATATAAATTAACGCATGTAAATACTACGTAAATAATAAGAATTTTATAAAAGCGTAAAAATCATAAATGTTGAAGAGAGGAAAGAGGAGAGATAAAAAAAATTGATTAATTATTTAATTTCTTAATTGGAGAGAGAATGCTATCATTTTACTATTATACTCTTTTTTCTTAATTAACTCATTTAAGGACACACATATTTGCAGTTTTAACCATCTTTAATCACAACCATTGATTTAAGTTATCAATGGTTAATATTTGTTCTGCGAGTTTTGCAAAAAACAAGTCCTGAAAAGAACCTAATCCTATATATATATATATATATATATATATATATATATATATATATATATATATATATATATATATATGGATGGGATCATGTGAAAATCCTCCTTTTTTTTTGTCCTGACAACAATTACAATCGCCATCACCACCGCCGCTGATTCTGATTCACACAACCCCACGACATCACATCCACCACCACCATTATTGATTCCATTCTATCATTCTCTCTCTAACATCGACATTTCCTAGATCCATTTAATGATCTTGTCCTTTAAGGATACAAACCCAGATAGCATTCTTTTTTGTTCTTATGGGTTTTGATTTTAGGATTTCTTGAAATTTTCCTTAAAAGCTTTACAAACCAACTTAATTCTTGTTAGTACCTTTTAGGGTTTTGATTTTATGAAAAAAAGAAGCTTTCTTTACATAGGGGGTTCATTATTTGTTCCCTTTCAATCATTTTTGTATATATTTTAAAGAAAAAGAAATTATGCATAAATGGGAAATTAAGGACCTTGGAGTGTGGTATGTTTTGAATTTTGATTTTGATTGTGAAACATTAAAACTATGCGGAAGCATTTTCTAAATAAGTCAAACCCAAAGTAGTGAAATGTAAAATGCGCAAACACGCGCCAAACCATTATTTAAAACAAAATGTATATTAAATCCTAAATGCAAAACAATGTTTATTCCAATGCATGCTGACTCGTGAGTGCTCCTAGGCGCTGCTGCTAACCTCGACCTGAGAGTATCATACTAAAAGAGTCAACACAATGGTTGGTGAGTTCAAGGGTTTGCGTTTAACATAAGCAGTAACAGTTATAAAACATAAGAAGTGCATTGAAATATATAGCTAGTCTATATTCATAAGTAATAACCATAGTGATTTCGCAATCGAAGCTGACAGTGTTCGCTTGTTTGCCTCCTGTCACAACATACCAAGTCATGGCGATGTTTGTATTTAGGACAATATTGCACCCGTTTGACCTCGACTCGTACGGGTGGGGCTTGTCAGACCTAGTAGTACTGCCCAAAATTTCCCCGCTAGTTACCATTATTAACGATCCGAAAGTGTGTGGACTTTCAAGGTATATCACACTAAGTTACACTATACACAACTTATAAAAATAAAGCATTTATAAAAGAGTACGTTAACTCCCCCAAAAAGAGAGTGTTTAAAAGTGGGGCATGAACTCACCTGGTGCGCCAACAAATAGAATAGTGCAATGCTACGGTGAATGGAAAGACAACCCGTCAAAGGTTACCTAGAACACGTGAGTTTGTAAGTATTCATGACCAGAATGACTTAGCAGATCCTAAGTGCTCAATAAACAGGTTGACCCAAAATGATATGGAACACAATAACACAATTGACCTAGTTGACCCACTTGACCCGTTGGTGACATGTTAAGTTGAGTTGTTGTTTAGCCAAATGTGATAGCACATTAACCGTCAAGATTTCAAAATTATCACACCAACTATGCACATAAGTCATATTATCAATCTTAAATCCCATCAAGATCACCAAACTAGCTTAGATTATCATACAACACATGCAAATTCCCAATAAGACATTATGCTCAAAAATAAATACAAATAATTCCTAACTAACAATTCACATTGAGTTTAGTCATGCACAACAAGCCATGTGAAGCCACTCGCGGCTACACACCCTAAACCCTACCAATCCTACTAGGTAGGGGCCTCAGATTCGCACGCGTGTATGATACTCATCATCACAATCCCACATGCAATCCATAAAATCAAGAAATCAATTCTATAATACTTGAATACCATAATTCATCACAAACCCATAATCTTGGGCATAACTCATCATAGTTGCATATTTTTCAAGAAAACCTAGATTTTCCCCAAATAGTTCATCAACCATCCAATTGACCCAATCAACAGGTTCCAACACATTAAACATCATCATAAACATTCTAACATGATCCTGACATCAAAATGATGCCCAAACCACAAGATGACACAAGTCTCATCAACAAAGTTTCCCTTTCGGGAAAGTAATATCCAAAATCCATACTTTCATCAATTTCAACACAAATTCATCACTCACATACCTAATCTAGTTCATACCAATCATATAAACCCATTTAACATCCACAATTCATCAAAGTTTGGATTTTTCATGATCAAAAGTTTCCACTTTTGGTAATGCATGAACTATATGATCAACCCATGGAATTTTTGCATCATCATCATAAACCAACATCACTATAACATAACTAACAACATATTATCATCAAACAACCATAGAATTCAACTTTTTCATATAATTTTTGAACTAGGGTTTAACATGGATCAAAACTATGAAAAACCAATCAAAATCTAACCTTTAATCGCGTAAGAATCAAGGAATGACACTTGCTACACGTTGGAATGATTGCAGTTATCCAAAATCGATTGGATTGTAAGCTTTTGGGATCAAAATCGTCGAGATGGGGGTGAGGGATAGCCTTGGCCGCGACTAGGGGTTTATGGGGGGCTATGGTTGGGTTTTGTTACACTTTAATTTTTATGGTAATTACAAAATACCCCCCCCCCAATTACATTTTATAACAATTTATCTTTTCTTTAAATAAGTTTTTAACTACAAAACACAATTATTACTAATCAATAATAATAATTATATATTTCAACTAGTAACAAAACACATGAATTTAAATATCACATGTTGTCATGTTATCAAGTAAAATTCTTAAATAATATTAAAATTTATGAATCATATAACCACAAATTAATAATCAAAATTATTAATTAAATTATTATCTGTTAACCGTGGTTAATTATTGTTAGGTCACCAACGTTTAACGACAACTAGTATGTAGTAGGGGTGAGCATGGTTGGTTTGGTTCGGTTTTAGCCTAAACCAAAACCAAAAACCGATATTTCGGTTCTAGGTTTTTAAAACCATTCGGTTTTGGTTTTTTCGGTTTTTGGTTTTCGGTTTTCACTTTGGTTTCGGATCGGTTTCAGTTTTTTCGGTTTTGCTTTTTGGGCTTTAAGTTTTTTTCTAAAAAAATAGTCTAAAGTATTTAATTTAAGCAAGAAGGTTTGGGTTTACATCATTCGTTGATCTTTAAACATTATCTCTATATTCTTACAAATTACTTGACATTATAATTAATTACAATTTATAAAATACAATAACAAAAAAATCAATAAAACACATTAATCTACCAAATAAAAAAGTTTAAATATTATTTTTGAAACCTAAATATTCAATCTATTCTAGATAGGATAAGTTAAACAAGTAATTTATAGGCTAGTCATGTTTAATAGTATATGAATGCACCTCTAAAATTACAAGTTTGGTTTTATGGTTTCGGTTCGGTTTTTTCGGTTTCTGTTAAAAGCAAAACCGAACCAAACCAAAAAAATCGGTTTTTAAAAAACCATCAAACCAAACCGTCGGTTTCTAATTGGTTTCGGTTTTTTTGGTTCGGTTGCGGTGGTTATTTAGGTTGCGGTTCGGTTATTTCGGTTTTTTGCACACCCCTAGTGTGTAGTCACGACACGTGTATGCAAGACCTAAAGAAACTAATGGAGTTTGGTAATAGAAAATTACCGGATGTCACATTATCCCCATGTTGAAAGAATTTTCGTCCCGAAAATTGCGTTACATGGTTGTGTTACATCACTGGTCTACTGCATTGGTACAAGAAATGTTGTCACATAATCCCCATGTTGAAGGAAATTTTGTCCCGAAATTTAGCCACTACCTTCGTCGGTTGTCGTCGTTGTTTTAAACAAATAAGGATACTTGAGCTTCATCTGGTCTTCATGTTCCCACGTGAACTCCGGTCCACGTCTTGAGTTCCAACGAACCTTAACTATTGGAATCTTGCTCTGCTTAAGGGTCTTGGCCTCACGGTCCATCACCTCAACTGGTTCTTCAATAAATCGTAATTGTTCGTCTACTTGTACTTCCTCGAGCGGTACAACCAACGCCTCGTCAGATAAACACTTCTTTAAATTTGAAATGTGAAAAACATCATGGATTCCACTCAATGAGTCAGGTAGATTTAGTCGGTACGCCACCGGGCCGATTCTTCCAAAATCTCGAACTGTCCAACGTATCCGGATTAAGCTTGTCTCTTTTCCCAAATCGGGTCACACCTTACCATGGTGAGACTTTCAGCAATACTTAATTTCCGACTAGAAACTCCAATGGTTTCAGTTGCTTGTCTGCGTAGCTCTTCTGTCGGTCTTGTGTCGCAACCATACGATTTCGTATGTATACAATCTTCTCGGTAGTTTCATGCACCAATTCGGGGCCAGTCAATTGACTATCATCAATTTCCATCCAACAAACCGATGATATACACTTTCGCCCATACAACGCCTCAAACAGTGTCGCCTTAATGCTAGTATGATAGCTATTATTGTAAGAAAATTCCACCAAAATGGACTTCCCAATTGTTCCTAAAATCTATTACACAGGCTTGCAACATGTCCTTTAGAGTTTGAATAGTGCACTTGCTTTGCCCATCAGTCTACGGATGATAGGCGGTACTCATGTCCAAGCATGTACCCAAATTTTTTTGTAATGATTGCTAGAAATGGGAGGTAATTTGTAATAAAGTCTATGGAAATCTGCTCCCACTTCCACAAAAGAATTTTAGGTTGTTACAGTAACCCAAATGGCTTCTGGTACTCAACTTTCACCTTAGAGCAGGTTAAACAATTGCTCACATATGTAGCTACATCCGCCTTCATATTAGGTCACCAATAGTGCGCCTTCAGATCATGGTACATCTTGTCAGAACCAGGATGTATTGAATAGTTAGACTTGTGCGTCTCACTCATAACCAAGTCCCTGAGATTTTCACACAAATGTACCCAAAGTCTATCCATGAAGTAACGGATTCCATTGGCTTTCACCTCAAATTACTTGTCCATAACACGTAATGATTCAAATTCAACATTTTCCGCTTTCAAAGCTTTTGTCTGAGCTTCCTTGATTTGTTCAGGTAATTGAGTGCTAATTGTAAGCTGTAAAGCTCATGCTCGTCGGAGTTTAGTGGTTTCCTTTCTGCTCAAAGCATCCACGACTACATTTGCCTTTCTCGGGTGATATTTGATAGCACAATCATAATCATTTAATAATTCTACCCAGCACTGTTGCCTCATATTCAGCTCTTTCTGCTCGAAGATATGCTGAAAACTCTTATGATTAGTGTAAATAATGCATTTGGTACCGTACAAGTAATGTCTCTAGATCTACAAGGCAAAGTCCACTACACCTAATTCCAAGTCATGAGTAGTGTACTTCTTTTCATGCACTTTCAGTTGCCTCGAGGCATAGGCTATCACTTTGTCATGCAACATCAGAACACAACCAAGTCCTTGAATAGAAGCATCATACTAAACCACAAAGTCATCACTTCCCTCTGGTAATGCTAATATCGGTGCACTGCAAAGTTTCTGCTTCAACAACTTGAAAGCTCCTTCTTGACTCTCTCCTTATTTATACGTTGTACCTTTATGGGTCAAAGCTGTGAGAGGTTGAACGATCTTAGAAAATCCCTCAATGAAACACCGATAATATCCAACCAGCCTAAGAAATTGTCGTATCTCACTTGGCGTCTTGGGAACTGGCCAATTCTTTATTGCCTCAATCTTTGTAGGATCCACGTGAATCCCCTCTTCGTTAACAATATGACCCAAGAATTGCACTTCATGAATCCAGAAGTCACACCTGGAAAACTTGACGTAAAGTTGTTCTCTCTTAAGCAGATCCAAGATTAGGCGTAGGTGTTCTTTGTGTTCCTCCTTGGCCTTAGAATAGATCAATATGTCGCCGATAAACACGATAACAAACTGATCAAGGTAGGGTATGCACACACGATTCATGAGATCCATGAATACCGCTGGTGCATTAGCATGACCAAGAACTCAAAATGACCATAACGACTACGGAATGCGGTTTTCGAGATGTCTTCTCTCAATCTCTTAATTGATGATAACCGAACCTCAAATCAATCTTGGAATAATAACTGGATCCCTGAAGTTGATCAAACAGGTCAACAATACGAGGTAAAGGGCATTGATACTTGACTGTAACTTTATTCAATTCTCTATAATCAATGCACATCTGGAATGTGACATCTTTTTTTCTTAACAAAGAGAACAAGGGCTCCCCACGGTGATTAGCTTGGTCAAATAAATCCTTTATCCAATAACTCTTGAAGTTGTGCTGATAGTTCCTGCAGTTCATTCGATGCTAACCGATAAGGTGCTCTCGCAATTGGAGCTGCTCTAGGAGTCAAATCGATATGAAACTCAACTTGACGATGAGGTGGTAGTCCAGGTAGATCCTCTGGAAACACCTCTGGAAAATCACGAAGTACTAGGATATCCTCTATCTTCCTCTCGCCTTGCTACTAGTCTAATTACCAAGGCCAATATGGCTAGACGACCTTTGCGCAGCAATTTCTACACTTTCATAAATAATATGACACCTATCACTGCACCACCCTTTTCACCCTTAACCTCAAGGATTTCACCACCCTCAAGAGGAATACGTACGATCTTCTTGCGACATACTACTTCTGCCTGCTTTTCGGATAACCAATCCATGCCCACAACCACATCAAAACTCCCAAGCGTAACAAGCATAAGGTCAATGTCAAAATGTGTCAGGCCAGTTCTATCTTACAATCTTTGTGAATATGCGTGATGTGAATTTGCTTACCATCAGCTAACTCTACAGTATATGTAGATTCCAATGTAGAAGTCGTATCGTTTAAAAGACTACTGAACTTAGTGGAAATAAAGCTCCTATCGGCTCCAGTATCAAATAGTACAGTAGCATATCAACCATTAATAGGAAATTTACCGGTAACAATATTAGGATCGTTTAGTGCCTCACCTGAGCCAATGACAAAAGCTCTTCCTTGGTTCCACCATTGTTCCTACCATTGTTATCCCCGTTGCCTGTGTTGTTGTTGTTATTTCTGCCACTTCCATTACCATTGCCATTCTTCTTTAATTAAGGGCAGTTCCTCTTATAATGCCCTTCTTTTCCACACTTAAAGCAGCCTTTTGGTGTTTCCTATATTTGTTGTGGCTTCTTCATTAATTCGCTATGACAGTCTTCTACTGCGTGCCCTAGCTTCCCATAACGCTGGCATTCGAAGTTATCACAGTTGTCGGTGTGATGATAGTTGCATCGGTTGTACTTGGGTACTTCCCCACGTATCCACCTTGTCCTTGGTTTGAGAAAGATGATTGGTTAAAACTACGGTTGTTGTCAAACCTTTTCTGTTGTTGCTGCTGCTGCTGGGGCTAATTGTTTGATGATGAGCTATTGTTGCCAGAGTTATCCCACTTGCGCTTGTTGTCAAGCATGCTTGCCACAATGCCCCATTTGGGTAACTTGCCTTACTCCACCGCTTGGTCCGTCAGTTGTGAGCTAACCGGATGGCCTGTTGTATGGTAGTGGGGTTAGAGGTTGTCACCATACTCTGGATCTCAGGCACCAAACCACGTAGATACAGCTTGATCCACTTGTGTATCGGGCTCACCATCCCCAGGCAAAAGGATGTCAACTCGTGAAACCTAGTGGTATAGGCCTCAATCTCAAACCCTTACACCTCTAGTTGCCAAAGCTCAGTTTCCAATTTTTGCACCTCATCACAAGCGCAATATTCTTCAGTCATCATAGTCTTGAATTCTTCCCATGGTAAATCATTTGCCATTGCCTTTCCTAGCATCTGGACCTGGGTGTTCCACCATGAGAGTGTCGCGCCCTCAAGGGTTCCGGTAGTATATTTCACCTGGTCAGCTGGCGGGCAGTTGCATTTCGCGAAATCTGATTCAGTCTTCTCAAACCATCGTACCAACCCTATAGCCCCCTTCAGTTCCACTGTAGGAATAGGGCTTGTAATCCATAAAGGCTTTGTAGGTATAGGTGGGGATCCTGTTGGTTGTGCGGCTTATACAGCAGCCACTCACATGCTCATTTATTAAAGCAGCCAATTCAGCGGGGGGTCATGTTAACTACGCCCGTGCCACGTCTGCGTCCTGCGCCAGGTCCTCTACCACGTCCTTTGCCACCTCCTTCCAGTTTCATTATACATTCACAAACACTTTAATGAGTAACATCTAACATATTAATCTCATTGAAGCATAATAAATAGTAAGGAAATATGAAGTTCATCAACCACAATATTTATAACTAAAATAATAACCAAGGATAAATAAATTGTAAGTAACTCACAAAATATTTAATTAGTGTCAAAATTTCTAGTTTTTCAGTTGAGTGGGAAAACAACCCTTCCCACATAGGTTTTTTTTTTAAAACACAATGTAGTCCAAGTTAGATGAATAAGGGAAATCAGGCTATCACTTCAGACCCATCACTGTCCTCTTCCATCTCTTCCGGTTCCTTCTCCAGCTCCTCCTCCGACTCTTCCTCCGGATCTTCTTCTGGCTCCTCCTCGGGTACCTCCTCTAGTACTTCCTAGAGGCTCCTCCATCGGGGCTTCCTGAGGCTCGAGCTGGTTTTCTAACTCATGTATACGAACTATAGCCTCGTGAAGCTGATCGCGTGTCGAGTTCAGAGTTGTCGTCAACTCAGCAAGTTGTCCATGCAGAATATGAATCTTTCCTGTCTGACCATCCTGGCGTCCTTGCATATCAAGCCAAGAGTCTTCCATCTCCTCGTACACTCTACTGTCGTGCTCCTTTCGCTCATCCAATCTTTTAAATTTCTCCTCGACATTTCGTCGCAGTCGATCATGTGAGGCCACCATAGCGGCGATAGCCCTACAAGGGGTGCAGGGTACGGGGTATAATATGGAATCGCTAGTCACGGTAGGGATCGTAAATGGAACGCACTCCCTTTCCAGCCCTCTGATCAGTGTAGTGCGATACCAGTCCCAATTGTTAGGGTCAGCCATATCCCGCTCAATCATAGGTTCGCCCGTAAGATACATATCAGGTATAAACACGGGGGGTCGAGAATAGACGACGAAGGAATAGTAGGAACCTCAGGTTCCTTTCCCACCGTGTGTTGAACGGGGGATGAAGATGATGATAATACCATACTGTAGTGTATGTGATATGTATGCCAATGAGTATACAATAGAGAATAAGTAATGGGTAAGTAACTAACTATGTAAGGTTATAGACTAGTGTGTATGCAACCTAGCTCCCTATAACCAATGGCTCTGATACCAATCTGTCAAACCCTCAAATTCCACGTGTAGGGTTTTACCGTGAGGCGTGTGAACAAACCAGGATCTAGTCATTAGTTACTCAGAACGACACTACATGAAACATTTAAAAAAACAACCCAGAGTTTAGAAACTTTAAAACTATGCGGAAGCATTTTATAAATAAGTCAAACCCAAAGTAGTGAAATGTAAAATGCGCAAACACGCGCCAAACCATTATTTAAAACAAAATTTATATTAAATCCCAAATGCAAAACAATGTTTATTCCAATACATGCTAACCCATGAGTGCTCCTAGGCGCTGCTGCTAACCTCGACCTGAGAATAGCATACTAAAAGAGTCAACACAACGGTTGGTGAGTTCAAGAGTTTGCATTTAATATAAGCAGTAATAGTTGTAAAACATAAGAAGTGCATTGAAATAGATAGCTAGTCTATATTAATAAGTAATAACCATAGTGATTTCGCGATCGAAGCTGACTGTGTTCGCTTGTTTGCCTCCTGTCATGACATACCATGTCATGACGATATTTGTATTTAGGACAATATTGCACCCGTTTGACCTCGACTCGCACGAGTGGGGCTTGTCAGACCTAGTAGTACTACCCAAAATTTCCCCGCTAGTTACCATTATTAACGATCCGAAAGTGTGAGGACTTTCAAGGTATATCACACTAAGTTACACTAAACATAACTTATAAAAATAAAGCATTTGTAAAAGAGTATGTTATCTCCCCCAAAAAGAGAGTGTTTAAAAGTGGGGCATAACTCACCTGGTGCGCCAACAAATAGAATAATGCAATGCTACGGTGAATGGAAAGACAACCCATCAAAGGTTGCCTAAAACATGTGAGTTTGTAAGTATTCATGACCAAAATGACTTAATAGATCCTAAGTTCTCAATAAACAGGTTGACCCAAAATGATATGGAACACAATAACACCATTGACCTAGTTGACCCACTTGATCCGTTGGT
Organism: Flaveria sonorensis; assembly: GCA_025506505.1. NCBI lineage: Eukaryota > Viridiplantae > Streptophyta > Magnoliopsida > Asterales > Asteraceae > Flaveria > Flaveria sonorensis. The sequence continues at coordinate 46,454,826 of CM046428.1, forward strand.
GACATGTTAAGTTGAGTTGTTTAGCCAAATGTGGTATCACATAACCATCAAGATTTCATAGATTATCACACCAACTATGCACATAAGTCATATTATCAATCTTAAATCCCATCAAGATCACCAGACTAGCTTAGATTATCATACAACACATGCAAATTCCCAATAAGTCATTATGCTCAAAAATAAATACAAATAATTCCTAACTAACAATTCACATTGAGTTTAGTCACACACAACAAGCCATGTGAAGCCAGTCGCGGCTACACACCCTAAACCCTGTCAATCCTACTAAGTAGAGACCTTAGATTCGCACGCGTGTATGATACTTATCATCACAATCCCACATGCAATTCATAAAATCAAGAAATCAATTCTATAATACTTGAATACCATAATTCATCACAAACCCATAATCTTGCGCATAACTCATCATACTTGAACATCTTCCAAGAAAACCTAGATTTTCCCCAAATAGTTCATCAACCATCCAATTGACCCAATCAACACGTTCCAACACATTAGACATTATCAATAAACCCATTTAACATCCACAATTCATCAAAGTTTGGATTTTCCATGATCAAAAGTTTCCACTTTTGGCAATGCATGAGCTCTATAATCAACCCATGGAATTTTTGCATCATCATCATAAACCAACATCACTATAACATAACTAACAACATATTATCATCAAACAACCACAGAATTCGACTTTTTCATATGATTTTCGGACTAGGGTTTAACATGGATCAAAACTATGAAAAACCAATCAAATCTAACATTTAATCGCTTAAGAATCAAGGAATGACACTTGCTACACGTTGGAGTGATTGCAATTACCCAAAATCGATTGGATTGTAAGCTTTTAGGATCAAAATCGTCGAGATGGGGTGAGGGATAGCCTCGGCCGCGACTAGGGAGTTATGCGGGGCTAGGGTTGGGTTTTGTTACACTTTAATTTTTATGGTAATTACAAAATAACCCCCCCCCCCCTAATTACATTTTATAAAAACTTATCTTTTTAACCCTTTTTAAATAAGTTTTTAACTACAAAACACAGGTATTACTAATCAACAATAATAATTATATATTTTAGCTATTAACAAAACACATGAATTTGAATATCACACGTTGTCATGTTATCAAATAATATTTAAAATTTATGAATCAAATAACCACAAATTAATAATCAAAATTATTAATTAAATTATTATCCTTTAACCATTGTTGATTATTATTAGGTCAACAACGTTTAACGACAACTAGTGTGTGCTCACGACACATGTATGCAAGACCTAACGAAATTAAAGGAGTTTGGTAACGGGAAATTAACGGATGTCACATTATCCCTATGTTGAAAGAATTTTCGTCCCAAAAATTGCGTTACATGATTGTGTTACATCATTGGTCTACTGAATTGGCACAAGAAATCGAGTGAGTTGTCACAAAAAACATACATAAATATTAACTCTTCATTAAATTCACGGTGAAAATTAGACACCATAAGAAATTATCTCAATACTACTATCAACATCAACATGTATTAGAACACAAGTAAAACCTAATGTGTACATGTAGATTTGAACACGTATTTGTTTAAACTGAATTATAAACATAATATTAGCAACCAAACCTTTGAAACAGCCATTTTTGTTTCATTCAATTCACAAGAACACTTAACTTTTGCTTTGATCAAATCATTCTGAAAAATTTAATAACTGCTATCAGTAACAAAAGATATTAAAACGGAAAATTTCATTATTAATAATGAAAAATGAGAAGCATGACTAACTTTGAATGGTTGGTTTGTCAACATCTTACTAATCTGGTCCATACCTAATTTCAATTGTAAGTTAAATATTCTGATGTACTATATTTATAGACTGATTTAAAAAATTTTAAAGTTTGAAATTATGTGTTGATAATGCCAAGCTACTTATTTATTTATTTATTTATTTTGTAAATGTTAAAATATAAAAGATAATTCACGTTTGAATTTAAAGGTTTAAAGTTGTTTTTAATTCACGTTTGAAAAGCACACACACGAAGAAAGTTCCTATGATTGAAGATATCAAATACCGCACTACGATTGAAGGGTTGAATAATTGGTTCCTAAATTCCTAAAATAATGCAACGATTGAAGAGTTGAATAATTGGTTCTTAATTTCCTAATATAATGCAAATTTAAAATATCAAATAGTTCAAATTTGTTAAATTTTTACGTAAATGTTAGTAAGTGTAGAATTATTATGTAACTAATTGTAAGGAGGTAATGCATACATAATGATATAATTATCATCTTACCCTTAAATATGGTTTTACCTTATGCATGCACAAGTAAGGTACATGTTCTTAATTTTAAGGTATCTTAAAATACCATTCTCAAATGTTTTATATATAATAGTATAGATATATATAAAAGAAAAAGGGGAAAGAAAAAAATTAGGAAATTTCTAAAATGCAGTGTATGGACATAAAGAAATATATCTTCTTAATAGGACATATATATTTAAAATGTGAGTAACGCATCACCGTGTTACAGCATCTATAACAATACATCTTATTTCAGTTTCAATACCTATCAAAATAACATAATACATCATCCAATTTGACACCTATTCTACAAAATCGATAGATCACATCCCTCGACAATCGAGTCGACTCACTTCATGAAGTTCATCAGCACATATTCACAACTTTAAAACGCTTCAAAACATAAGGCTTACCCCTCTCCCATAGAGCAAGAAGCACAAGTATCCTGAAATTAAATTTGTTCACTGGTTACTTATCCTACAGTTTCTTTCTATTCTTATTTATTTTTCAGGGGTGCAGCATATTTACCCAATGGAAGAATGAGTTTCTGAACATTAATCCTCTTCCATGGGGACATCTGGAATATCAAATCTGTCTTCTATAGTTTTGTTGACCACAGAAATAGGGGAAGGTGATGCAGAGTTTAGGAAATAAAAGAAATGAAAAATGGTTTATGACGAACAACCAAAAATATAAAGATTGATGTCATTTGAAGTCACAACAGGAGGTGCAAATTCGACAGCTTTACCTAGGCACGGATCAAAGGAACAGAACCTCTTCACAGAAAGTCATACAAAGTGTTTTTAGATGCTTAAACCTCCTAAGTTGCTTCATTAAAAAAGTTACTGATTTAACAATACAGTTTTTCTAGTCTTATTTTATACTTTATATATTTATAAAAACTCGACAATAAAAGATATTAAAACGGAAAATTTCATTATTAATAATGAAAAATGAGAAGCATGACTAACTTTGAATGGTTGGTTTGTCAACATCTTACTAATCTGGTCCATACCTAATTTCAATTGTAAGTTAAATATTCTGATGTACTATATTTATAGACTGATTTAAAAAAATTTTAAAGTTTGAAATTATGTGTTGATAATGCCAAGCTACTTATTTATTTATTTATTTATTTTGTAAATGTTAAAATATAAAAGATAATTCACGTTTGAATTTAAAGGTTTAAAGTTGTTTTTAATTCACGTTTGAAAAGCACACACACGAAGAAAGTTCCTATGATTGAAGATATCAAATACCGCACTACGATTGAAGGGTTGAATAATTGGTTCCTAAATTCCTAAAATAATGCAACGATTGAAGAGTTGAATAATTGGTTCTTAATTTCCTAATATAATGCAAATTTAAAATATCAAATAGTTCAAATTTGTTAAATTTTTACGTAAATGTTAGTAAGTGTAGAATTATTATGTAACTAATTGTAAGGAGGTAATGCATACATAATGATATAATTATCATCTTACCCTTAAATATGGTTTTACCTTATGCATGCACAAGTAAGGTACATGTTCTTAATTTTAAGTATCTTAAATACCATTCTCAAATGTTTTATATATAATAGTATAGATATATATAAAAGAAAAAGGGGAAAGAAAAAAATTAGGAAATTTTCTAAAATGCAGTGTATGGACATAAAGAAATATATCTTCTTAATAGGACATATATATTTAAAATGTGAGTAACGCATCACCGTGTTACAGCATCTATAACAATACATCTTATTTCAGTTTCAATACCTATCAAAATAACATAATACATCATCCATTTGACACCTATTCTACAAAATCGATAGATCACATCCCTCGACAATCGAGTCGACTCACTTCATGAAGTTCATCAGCACATATTCACAACTTTAAAACGCTTCAAAACATAAGGCTTACCCCTCTCCCATAGAGCAAGAAGCACAAGTATCCTGAAATTAAATTTGTTCACTGGTTACTTATCCTACAGTTTCTTTCTATTCTTATTTATTTTTCAGGGGTGCAGCATATTTACCCAATGGAAGAATGAGTTTCTGAACATTAATCCTCTTCCATGGGGACATCTGGAATATCAAATCTGTCTTCTATAGTTTTGTTGACCACAGAAATAGGGGAAGGTGATGCAGAGTTTAGGAAATAAAAGAAATGAAAAATGGTTTATGACGAACAACCAAAAATATAAAGATTGATGTCATTTGAAGTCACAACAGGAGGTGCAAATTCGACAGCTTTACCTAGGCACGGATCAAAGGAACAGAACCTCTTCACAGAAAGTCATACAAAGTGTTTTTAGATGCTTAAACCTCCTAAGTTGCTTCATTAAAAAAGTTACTGATTTAACAATACAGTTTTTCTAGTCTTATTTTATACTTTATATATTTATAAAAACTCGACAATAAAAGTTCAAAAATCAAACCAACTCGTTTGACATGTATTTAAGAATTACCCATTTTGACCCGTTACCCAACCAGATCCAGCCCTCTTTGATAAGGATTAAAAGTGAGAAGTCTTTTTTAAAATATATATATAAAGGATATATATAGACATGAGCAAGGTTTAAAAGTACAGAATCGAGCCTCGAGGCGTTTTCCCTTCGCCTCATGAGGCGTAAGCCTCGAGGCGAACCGAGGCGTAAGCCCGAGGCGGAATTAAAAAATAAATATAAAAATCATGTCTTATAAAAAATAAATACAGACTAATTTCATCATAAGAGTCATAAAAAACATAAGACATGAAATGTTTGAAACTGACACAAAAATCTAAAACATCGAAAACAAAGTGTAAAACCCCCTGAGGCGCACCTGAGGCGCAGCCTTTCTCACCGCCTCAGCCATATGAGGCGCACATACAAAATAACCCCCCTGAGGCGCCGACTCAGACTCGTTTTCTGGGCGCCTCGCCTCGAAGCGCACGCCTCAACCGTTTTTTAAAACCATGGACATGAGAACATCCTCCTTCTCCCCACGGTTACGGCTATTATTCAGCTCTCTTAAAATTTCAGGCGTGACCTGCATCAAGATATAGTACCTTCATTTTACTACTATTAAACATTAGATTCAGTTTTTGATAAGTTTATATCCTCTGTTTCTCCACACATACCATCTTATGTCTCTGCCCCTTCACAAGATAATTAATGTCATCTTTCTGCTCCTTTGTCAGTTCATGTTTGTACCTGCATAATATTGCATGTTTGATATTTAAAAGATGCTCATTATATAATGTGAATAGAATAAAGGTGCTATGATGTTTAACAAAAAGGACGCAATTAACCTTTGCATGAATGCAAGAAGTGACTGATGCCAGATCACAGGCATATCCCTTGAGTCCTCACAAAATCTCATAAAATGTTCAACCATTGCATCAATAACTCGATACGGTAAAGCATATTTCTTCTCGACTAACAGCTTAATGAAATAGCTGTAATTTGACAGAAAAAGATCAAAAATCAGGTTATATCACATAGATGAAGTATCAGCATGCATGAAGCTCCAAAAAATACCTTGTTGTACCACCATACTCCATTTCTGCAAGTTTCATTAAAGCGAGACTACACATTAAAAACAACACTTTAGTTGCATTTCTGTCCAGGTAAAATGAAAGTTGGGTTTATATTCAGTGCTGTCTTTGTTCTAATTCTACAAGAAATTAAATACATACAATTATATGATAATGGGTGGCTCAACTTTGTATAATTTAATACAATTATATGCAGATGGCTTTTTTCAATTCTAATCATAAGAACTCCAAGCAAATTTTACTTAAGGCGTAATATCTTTTAATTTATACCAGGAATATAGTGGTGGAATAGGCACTTTTTGAAGAATGCTTCCAATAATAACAGCTTCTCTCAAATTGCAAGTTCTTGACTGCAAAGAAGACACAAAATCCTTTATTATTAATGTCTCAAATTTAACAACATTTAGGTCAAGAATAGATTTTATAGAAACAAAATAACAAATGGCCTTCATATATGAGTAATCAGACAACTCAGGGTGTTTGATTAATATTTTAACGTGACCTTAATAACATAACAAGCAGTTTCCAACATTCTAATACACAAAGTATCCTAATACAATGATGGCATAAAGAACTCTCTGTCATCTATATACGCGTAAGATTATAGCAGTTGCATTATCTGTAAACATACTCCCCTTGCTCTTTGTATCAACAAATAACAGTTTATATTCGTAGATTGTACTACTAAAAAGTCAACAAATAAGTAAGTGACCACTTTGGTGCTTAAGCTGTGTTCCCAAGATTTAAGTTAAAGAGAGAATAAAAGATGGGAGAGTAAAGAAACAAAAAGGAATGAAAAGAATAGAGGTTTGCTACAATTCTGGAGTAAAAAGAAGATAAAGCTCACAGTTCTACGCTTTCTGTCTACATTCTATCCCCCCTCCCCCCAAAAACCAAAAAAAAAAAGCCACACACTCACTCACCGGAGAAGAAAATAATATGACTACATTTTTAACATGCTTATTTCTTTCAAAAATACAAATCGATACTTCCACTTGCCACCCCAACATATGTTGCTACAATGTCGAAGTGGATGAAAAATCAATTTGAAGGCACTTCTTCTAAATTAGTAAATTACTACCCTAGCGTTGCATAATATATTTTACTACAATGTAAAAGCGACAAAACGCTAGGTTTAATAACAATTGACAACTTTTAACAAGTTAGCTTGGGATGACCTGACACACTTAATGTCCAATTTCTAAAGCTGTTATACTTAACTAACTGCATTAAATGTGAATATATAGTTACAAATATCATTTATATATACCATAGTTTATGAAATAAGTGGTTTATCACTTTATCCATTGAGCTACTTTGATCACTTGGACTCGTACAAGACATTTAACCTGATTCCACTTTAGCTAAAAATAATTGGATTACCCAGTTGACCCAGTAGATTTCAAACAAAACCCAAACACACACACTCATAAGTAAAAAAGTAGATCGAAATAACCACCTTTACAAAAAAAAACATATGACCTCCATCAAATCCCAGGAATCATAAAAAGTTGTGTTCTTAAGACCTTATAAGGAAGGGAAGAAGCAAAGATATTACAAGTATTTCTTCAAAAACTTCCCTCCCATTTTTGACAGGAACTCAGGAAAGGAAGAGAACGGTTCCTAGAACTTAATACAAATCAAGATGAGAACAAAATTCTTTAAATTTTTCTAAAATAACAAATTTCCTTCTGTTAGACTTCAGTAAATTCATACCTCACATAGTGGGAACAAAATTCCTTTATTGAAGGCAGCTGGTTTATACAGCCTTTTTCAAAGCCTGACATAATGCAAAATGAAGCTTTTTATTCTTCTTTATATCCTGTCTAATACGAGGAAGCAAAACAAATTTGTAGAATCGTTCCACTTTCTTAGAGCTCATATTGGACGCAAGGATTCTGGTGGCTTGATACACTGCATTTGGTGACCATTTTTCTGGTTCTGTCAAATACAAGAGTTCCTCCCAATGTTTTTTTGGCTCTTAAACGCCAATGGCAATTTTCCTGAAGAATATTTCTTAAAAATCTCTCCAACACTGCATACACGAGTTAAAATTTCAATACTTTCCTGAAATTTATCTAAAAGTCAAGAAATAGACACGTATAGCACCTCTTGTATATTTCAATGATTGAATCATCCAATTTTCGCAAGGGTTGAACTCCTGCAGATAAACCTATCTACCAATTTCAGTTCATATACAAGAGCAAAACTAATCGTTTTATCAAAATGATCAAGAATTACAACAATCAACACAACCTAATGGAAACTAAAGAGATCAGTGAAACACTAAAACATTAAAACCTGAAGAAACTTGATCTTTTTCTTTAATCTTCTCCACAATGATGTCAGCCAAAGTGCGTTGTGGCTTAGCATCTTTGGAGAAGAAGGCTTCAAGTAACTTCTCTTCATCTTCATTAATTTCCTCCTGTATTGTCAAAACAAAACATGTTAAACAATCATTGATAAAGAGGTTTCATAACCAAATTCAAAGAATATAAGTTTAACTAGACCTCATAACCACCAAACTGACTATGATTGTCTGAGAATCCAGCAAAGTTGTCAACATCATCATCATCATCGTCTACTTGCGTCTGATTAACAGGTTCTTCGAAAACAATGTTATTAGGGTTTTCCGCATCTGTTTCTTCCTGAATCTCCTTCTGCTGAATTAACGCCTCCTTCAAAATCTTGGAGCTCATGCCCACCGATATAAGCTGAAAACACAGATTTTTCAACTAAAGATAACATAATCAAAAGGGTTCGATGAACATACACAGGTATGAACAGAAACACACCTTTTCTTCTTGCTGATGCTGTTTAGCGGGTTTTGTTCGCTTCTTGGAGACTGATTTGTTGGTGTCATCGGATAAAAAGGGCTCTGCATTCAGATGTCTCTCTCGCTTTGTCGCCATTGATGATCGAAGAATGGGATTCACGAAGGTGCTGCACGTACTGTTTTGTTGGCCGCTGCAAAACCCCAAACCTCAGTCCTCAATAGTTATAAATTGTAGCATTATATAGTAGCCCATGTTTTACAGTTGAACATAACGTTTTATCAATCACTTGTTTTACTGTTTACAAGGGAATCGGCCTTAACGATTTTTATTTAACGGGGGAAACCTTGGTCCTCTCAAACCCATAACCTTAACGCCAGAGGACGTGGAAGTTTACCATCAGGGCACCCATATTTTGAGTTGTTTGGGTAAGAATGAAAATAACCACTAACTTTAACGGAAAACTTAAGCACAAAATACTCAGAATGGATATTACGGTACTAGATATTCAGGTATGGTACTAAGTACGGAATTAGCTCTATATTTTTTATAGTTTGAGAAAAATATGGAATTAATCGATCATGGTTTGATTATTTGAATTTGTTTACTTGAATATATTAATACATTATTTAATTGGAAGTACATTTTATAGCTAATAGCATGTTAATGTTACTAGAAACTTATAAGTATAAAATTATATAAAGTATAGTTGTGTATTTAAATTTTAAAATGGTTGTTGAAATCAATTTAAGATCAGATTCCAAGTAACTAAAATCCCTATGGGGAACTTTTAATCACATAAAATCATAAATGGTCATATGCTGTAAATATGGTATACGTGGCTATCATTTCAAGATGTGAATATTTCACTTTATAAATACGAATATTTCTTTTTTAAGTCGGTAGCAGTCCGTCAATACATGACTACGGACTATTATGCGTCTAGTTCGGCATAATTGACTTAAAAGCTTCAATATCCAAATTTTCACTCATTACTCCAAACCTCATCTCTCTCTCTACAAACGCTCTTCGAGATCTCTCTATTTCTCTTTAGAAGTGTGACCATGTGAACGCTTGTATTGTATTTGCACTCCTTGGCACCATCTTGCCAGTATTGGCACCCGAAAGCTCTTGGTTGCATATGTAAGACTCATTTTACTTTAAACTCGTGATATTTCATAACTAAATGGAATTGTCATGTTATGAAACTCCATTTCAGTGCTTGATTGGTTAGTGGTGGATCTGGGATTGTTAAGAGATACTTTCTTGCTTCGAGACAGTTTTGTAAGATTTTAAACCCTCATGGTGCATATTGTTGTAAATTTTAGGTAACCCAGGGTTTGGAAGGAACCTAACGAGTGACAAGTGTGTTATCACGCACAGTTTGAAATGTTAAGGTCAAAACCCACATTGTGCTAAATATATCTTTCACAGAACAAGATTCTATTTTTGGGTTCATAAGGCTTGGTCGCCGGGCTCGAGAACATAATGGATTTATGTTCTGTGGCGGGATCGGTCGGATTGGTTGCAGGGCTTGAGAACGTGTGTGAACCCTAGCTCAACGCATGTTTGTCCTAAGCGTATCTTTGGGGATATAGACTGGAGTTGTGGGAATTCTAGCTTGAGGTCACCAGCATGAGTAGGGAATGTTTGAGGTTACTAAATCAAGATGTATATGACTATACTTGTTTTCAAGGTTGGATTACGCTCATTAGTGCTCACGTACCATTTTTAGTTGGTTTCGAGAAATTCATAAAGGTGAGTCTAATTGTCCCCTTTTTACATAAATGTTTTGAGGTTGTATCCGGGCGGTGTAAACTTTTGTGTAAAGGTTTTTGTGTGTAGTTGTTGTAAGTTAAATTGTCCCTTATGAGTTGACATGCCATGGTCTAGGCATGTCAAGGCATTGGTCGGTGCTAGTTAATAGAAAATCATTAACGTATATCACCAGGCATGTGGAGTGTCATCACGAGGAATGCCACATGTTTTACCTCAAGGCATATGCATGCTTAGTATGATACGGTCTAGGTATGGGGGCATTACTCTAAGGTATTGGTTTGGTGCCAATTTTATGGACTATATAGGGTCAGGAAAGTGAGAAGAAGGGTCCGGGCAGGACGCTCGATACACCTTAGTACTTTGTGTGTTCGGGTTATGCGTTGGGATTCAATGTTCGTGTGCCCTTAAAATTTCCCATCCATTAGTATGGAAGCTTGGAGTGGCATATATGCTAACAAACATTAGCTTCAAAGGTCGTCGCTAGTAAAATTTGATTTGATAAATAATTTACTTGCATACGTTAATGAATTGATCATTATGTTTTAAGAGTCACTGGTTTGACATTTTTAGCTCGTGATACAGTTTTTGTAGAAGCCAGAAGGCAATAGATAACGTCTAGGAACTTAGTTGGTTTTGGTGATAGGTTTTTGGAGCTCCAGATGAAGATAGACTGGTTGAAACTGTTTGGAAGCGGTAGATTGTAATTATGTTTTGTTTAGTTGCTACATAAAAGTTGCGTGAAGCTTTGTTAAATTTTTATTCAATCTAGTTTGTGGTCTTATATGTAAAGTCTTCCACATTAAAATATTATGTACTCTGTCACAATAGGTCGTGCCCACGAGAAGGTGTGTGACACATCCTTATGGTATGTGTGTAAACAAACCGAGCGTGTGATTGTAACTATATGTGTGTATGTGTTTGGTATCTCAAGGAACAGAATGAGTATGTGTGGTTCGATTGAACAAGGAAACAAAGAAGATGTGTGCGCGTGAAAGAGTTTGTGTGTGGGATCTAGCCATCGCAAGTAGCATCAAAACAGTGTGTGAATACCCCTCGGAAGCATGGCGGATACAATGTTGGGAGCAGGGGCATCATTAAAGAATCTAAATAACCCTTCAATTCATAATAAGGGGCACATAACTTCGTAAAGCTTATGATTGTTTAATTTGTTATTTGGGCATTAAACTTCCTAAACCTTATTATAGTTTAATTTGTTTTATAGAGCATTAGTTAGGGGTTGTTTAGGAAGATCTGAACTGGTAAGTGCTAACTAGTAAGAGATCTGACTGGTTAAGAGACTTTGAACCATTAAGTGTTGAACCAGTAACTGTTGTTTGATTGAATCTCTGAATACCTATGTAGAATGACTATTTTAGCCCTTTGAAATATTTTGTGTTAAATAAAATGTATCTGTTTGGTTAGATGTTTGAATGACTACATTGAATGATAAATAACTATAAAAAATACAAAACATCATAGAAATTAATCCAAATACAACGTACCAAAATTCAAATACAAATTAATCCAAATTCAACATACTAAAATTCAAATATTAATCACTTGAAACTAATTGACTAGCTATCTCATCACGAATATTATTTATATACTCAATGTCTTGTGAATCCCATACTATATCGTGAACGAACTGGTCATCATTGTTACCACGTTGTGCATCTTCAAACAATATGTTCTCGTCGTATGCCCTAAATAATTGACCATGAGTATTGAATTTTCGTATAAAATTATGGACGACGAAACAAGCAATAACTATGTCTCTTTGAAGTGTAAAATAAAAGGGAGCCATTTGCTTTAAGATTGGAAATCTTGCCTTCAACACATCATATATGCGCTCAATAACATTTCTGAGTTATGCGTGAGCATGATTGAATCTTTCTTCTTTAGTTAACGCATGTTGTAGTCGAAAATCGACTAACCAATACCTCGTATTACGTATGGAGTCATAAATCCACGAGTGCAAGTGTACGCAATGTCATAAAGGTAATACTTGTCTGTAACGTTAGTAACAAAGGTATTACATTAAAAAACAAATATTGTAATTAATAAAAAAATTAACAATGATTTAGAACCTGGTGGGAGGAAAGAAAAGCTGGAAGTCGGTTTTAATGCAACTTCTTTTAAAAAATTAAAAAAATGATTTAGAACCTGGTGGGTGTTCAACGGTGTAACTAGAGAAAATTCAAGAGGGTGTTTTAGAAAATTTTGAAGTGTAATGTGTGTGTGTGTTGAATGAATCAGATGAGTAGGAGGAAGGAGATTCAAGTGGGTCCAAGGTCTTGGATATTGTGAGATTTTATTTAGATTTTAGGGTGATCTCGGATGGTGGAAGAAGTAATGAAATTTATAAAAGATTGTCTTAATTTATACAAGAGTTCCTCCCAATGTTGTTTTGCTGGTATGCTCTTAAACGCCAATGGCAATTTTCCTGAAGTATATTTCTTAAAAATCTCACCAACACTGCATACACGAGTTAAAATTTCAATACTTTCCTGAAATCTATCTAAAAGTCAAGAAATAGACATGTAGAGCACCTCTTGAATATTTCTATGATTGAATCATCCAATTTTGGCAAGGGTTGAACTCCTGCAGATAACCTATCTACCAATTTCAGTTCATATACAAGAGCAAAACTAATCGTTTTATCAAAATGATCAAGAATTACAACAATCAACACAACCTAATGGAAACTAAAGAGATCAGTGAAACACTAAAACATTAAAACCTGAAGAAACTTGATCTTTTTCTTTAATCTTCTCCACAATGATGTCAGCCAAAGTGCGTTGTGGCTTAGCATCTTTGGAGAAGAAGGCTTCAAGTAACTTCTCTTCATCTTCATTAATTTCCTCCTGTATTGTCAAAACAAAACATGTTAAACAATCATTGATAAAGAGGTTTCATAACCAAATTCAAAGAATATAAGTTTAACTAGACCTCATAACCACCAAACTGACTATGATTGTCTGAGAATCCAGCAAAGTTGTCAACATCATCATCATCATCGTCTACTTGCGTCTGATTAACAGGTTCTTCGAAAACAATGTTATTAGGGTTTTCCGCATCTGTTTCTTCCTGAATCTCCTTCTGCTGAATTAACGCCTCCTTCAATCTTGGAGCTCATGCCCACCGATATAAGCTGCAAAACACAGATTGTTCAACTAAAGATAACATAATCAAAAGGGTTCGATGAACATACACAGGTATGAACAGAAACACACCTTTTCTTCTTGCTGATGCTGTTTGTTACGTGTATAAATAATAGAAGGGCTGTTTGTGTCAATTGTCAATTAGTGAGGGCTGTATTTGTAATACTTGTATAGTTGAAGGGTGTAATAAGCAACTAGTTTGTTAGGGGTAGTTATATTCGTTTGAATCACTGTAATTGATGTATCTCGATAATGAATTGAATGTTTTCTCTTCTCTACTATTCTATCAATTTCCTTATCGTAACACTGGTATCAGAGCTACTGATTCTCGGAGCTCCGACGACCTCCACTCTGTGTTCCTTTCTGTCAAACCGTCGCGATTGACTACGATTTAGGCATCGGATCAATTGATCGATTCTTGTCAATTTGTACAGTAGACGATTGATTACAATCTAAACATTCGTTAATTGTAATTCCATGACGACCAGACAACAAGAAATGGAGAAATTGGAGAAATTGGCGAAAGATAATTCAAGCTTGATCGAAGGGCAACAATCCATTTTGGATCAAAACTCTGAAGCAATCAAACTACTTCAGATCAGTATGATGTCGCTGGTGACTCAAATGGCGGATATCAATCAAAAATTGGGTCAGGAACGAATGGGGGGAACTCATGAACAACGGTTGGTGCGCACAGGTAGACTGGACTTTCCAAAATTCAATGGAGAAGGTGTGGAAGGGTGGATAATCAGATGCAATCATTTCTTTGCGGTGGATAAAACTCCTGATAATGTGAAGGTATACTATGCTGTGATTAATTTGGAAGGAGCGGCTTTGGAATGGCACCAAGGTTATATAAACAGTCAAAATAGGCTGTGGAGGATGTAACTTGGGATGAATATTCCAGATCAATCATTAATAGATTTTCTGATAGACTTTCAGAAGATGCAATGGAGGAATTAAATAATTTGCATCAAACAGGTACTTTACCTGAGTATATTAAAGAATTTGACACCTTGTTAAATAGAGTTAAGCTAACTGATGAGTATGCTGCTAGCTTATATGTGGGGGGTTTGAAACCTGAAATCAGATGTTTAGTCAAAATCTTTAAACCAAAGACCATGAGAGATGCTATTGCTATGGCTAAACAACAAAACATAGTATATGCAACCCTGTTTGGTGATAAAAAAAAAGTTAAGAAATCAGTTAGTAATGTGGTTGGGCAGAGTAGTAGTGCCAAGATAAACATCTCTAATACCAGTAGAGGAAGTTCAAACCCAACTAATACTTTAGCCCTGTTACCCACACCTACTAATAATCAAAGATTGAAGAATGTTAAGAGGGTCCCAGCTAAAATAGCTGAGGAAAAAAGGGCTAAGGGTGAGTGTTTTTGGTGCAATGAAAATACACTCCTACACATAATTGCAAGTTCAAACACTTATATGTGTTAGAGATTTATAAGGAAGAAGAGGGTGAAGACACTATAGGTGATGGGGAAATTAATGAAATGGAAGGAGAGGCTCAAATTTTGGTTTTTGTAATGAATGGAGTTGCTTCTTTCTTGACCATGAGGGTAGTTGGCACTATTGACACCAGACAAATTCAGATCTTGATTGATTCTGGTTCTACACACAATTTTGTTAATGCCAAATTGGCAACAAAATTGCAATGTTCTATTTCAGAAGTACCATTAATGAAAGTTCTTGTTGCTAATGGCAAATAATTGAACTGCAACCAGTTATGTCAGGGTTTTCAGTGGTTAATGCAAGGGGTTTGGTTCAAAACTGATGTATTGCTGTTGCCATTGGACAACTATGATACGGTGTTAGGCATTCATTGGTTACAATCCTTGGGCAATATAAATTGGAATTTCAAAAATCTGACTATGAAGTTTAATGTTGGATCAAAGATGGTGGAGTTGAAAGGAATCAATGAGAATAATCTGTCCTTATGTTCTATTGAAAAACTATCAACAATGTTCAGTAAAGATGATGATATGGTGAAACTGCAATTATTCAGTATGCAAGAAGTTGCCCAAGAGTCATTTCAGCATCAAGCTAGGGTGAAAGGAGAGAAGTTCAATGATGCTGTCAATGCCCTTTTGTTTCAATATGAAGATATTTTTAGCACTCCTGACAGTTTACCTCCTAATAGAGAATGTGATCACAAAATTCAATTGATTGATGAGTCCATCACTATTAATCAAAGAGCTTATAGATACCCTATGGGTCAAAAGGATATAATTGAAAAGATGGTACAAGAAATGCTGGATATGGGTATTATCAGACATAGTACAAGCTCTTTTGCTTCTCCTGTTGTATTGGTTAAAAAAAGATGGATCTTGGAGGCTTTGTGTTGATTATAGAAAGCTAAATGAACATACAGTCAAGAATAGATTTTCAATTCCCTTAATTGAAGAGTTGTTGGAAGAATTGGGTGGAGCTGAAATCTATTCTAAACTGGATTTAAGATCTGGTTATCATCAATAAGAATGAATGCAGATGACATTCACAAAACTGCATTCAGGACACATCAAGGATTATTTGAATTCCTAGTGCTTCCTTTTGGCCTTACTAATGCCCCTGCAACATTTCAAGGCCTTATGAATACAGTTTTTCAAAAGTTGCTGAGGAAATCTATCTTAAATTTCTTTGATGATGTTTTGGTATATAGCAGGAATTTACAGCAACATCTGCTTGATTTATAGGAGGTATTGCAAATGTTCAGAGACAATCAGTTGTTTGCCAAAAGATCTAAATGTAGTTTTGCTGGATCTAAGGTATAGTATTTAGGCCATGTGATTTCTAAAGAAGGGGTTTCAACTGACCCTTCTAAAATTGAAGCAGTAAAGAATTGGCCTGTTCCCTTAAATGTTAAACAATTGAGGGGATTTTTGGGACTGACTGGCTATTATAGAATATTTGTATCTTCTTATGGCACAATTGCTAAACCTTTGACTCACTTGTTACAAAAAAATGCATTCAAGTGGTCTCCAGAGGCCGAGGTGGCTTTTGATACATTAAAGCAAGCCATGATTGAGGCTCCTATTCTAGCTCTGCCTGATTGGTCTCAAGAATTTATTATGGAAACTGATGCTAGTTCTAAAGGCTTAGGTGCTGTCTTAATGCAAGGGAAGCATCCTATTGCTTGTGTGAGTAAAGCTCTTTCTGCAAGGCAATGTGCATTATCTGTTTATGAGAAGGAGTTGTTAGCTATTTTGTTGGCTGTAAAAAACTGGCATCAATACTTGATCTTAAAACACTTCACTATTAGAACTGATCAAAAGAGCCTCAAGCACTTATTAGAACAGAAGATTACTACTCCACTGCAGCATACTTGGTTGAGTAAATTGATGGGCTATGATTACCACATTAAATACAAAAAGGGAGTAGAAAACAAAGTGGCAGATACGTTGTCCAGGTTACATAGCTCACAACTTTTGTAGATGACTGTCTCTTCTTATGATCCAATATTACTCTCAAAAATTCAGGCTCATTGGCCTGTCGATGACTTGGCTCAGAAGTTGATTCAAAGGTTGGCAAATGGTGAAAGCATTAAGCATATGAAGTGGAATGGTAGTTTGTTGACAAGGAAATCCAAACTGTGGATTGGAAAAAATGATGATCTCAGAAGAGAAATTTTATCTCTATGCCACTATTCTTCCTTGGGTGGTCATTCTGGCATTCAGCCTACTATACAAAGGTTTAAAACATTGTTCTACTGGAAAGGTTCTAATAAGGATATTAAAAAGTGGGTTAAGTCTTGTGACGTATGCTTGCATGCTAAATATGAGGTTGCCGCTTCACCAGGGTTACTTAATCCTCTTCCCATTCCTCACTCGGTTTTTACAGATGTCTCTATGGATTTTATAAGTGGACTTCCTAAATCTAGTGGGAAAGGTACTATTTGGTAGTTGTCGATAGACTTACCAAATATGCACACTTCTCGCCTTAAAGCACCCATTCTCTGCTGTTCAAGTTGCTCAAGTTTTCTTTGATGGAGTTTTTAAACTCCATGGCTGTCCACAAACCATTGTTTCTGATAGGGATCCTATATTCTTAAGTCTGTTTTGGAAGGAGTTCCTCAAACTAAAAGGTATTAAACAGGCTTTATCCACAGCCTACCACCCATAATCGGATGGGTAGACTGAGGTTTTAAATAGATGTGTCGAATCATATTTGAGGTGTATGACTATGCATGATCCTTCAAATTGGTTCAAATGGTTATCTTTGGCTGAATGGTGGTATAATACCACGTGGCATTCAACTATTCAAATGCCTCCGTTCAAGGCTTTATATGGACTTGATCCACCAATTCATTATCCATACCTACCAGGCACTACCACTGTTGCAACCTTAGATGAATGGTTGACTACTCGGGATTCCATGATTGCTTCACTTAAACAATCATTGGAAAAAGCTCGAAATAGAATGAAGCAATTTGCTGATGCGAAGCAGAGTGAAAGATCATTTGAAATGGGAGATTGGGTATTCCTCAAATTGCAACCGTATGTGTAGTCGACTTTGAGACTACACTAATATTCTAAATTGAGTCCGAAGTACTATGGCCCTTTCCAAATCTTAAGAAGATTGGAGTTGTTGCTTATATGTTGGATCTTCCAGCGGGTTCTCAATTGCATCCCACCTTCCATGTTTCCTTGTTAAAGAAGGCATCTGGTCCACCTTCGCAAACTCCTGACATGGATCGTGTTCCAGTTCACTTGTTGCAACCTCAATTGATTCTTGATCGGAAGTTGGTTAAACAGGGAAACAGTCCCAGTCCCAGCGTGAAGTCAGTGGAAAGACATGGTGGATCATGATGCTACTTGGGTGGATGTTGATTCTTTTGTTCTTCACTAGGCAGATTTTGATATTGATTCTTGAGAACAAGAATTATTAATAGGGGGAGTTTTGTTACGTGTATAAATAATAGAAGGGCTGTTTGTGTCAATTGTCAATTAGTGAGGGCTGTATTTGTAATACTTGTATAGTTGAAGGGTGTAATAAGCAACTAGTTTGTTAGGGGTAGTTATATTCGTTTGAATCACTGTAATTGAGGTATCTCGATAATGAATTGAATGTTTTCTCTTCTCTACGATTCTATCAATTTCCTTATCGTAACACTGTTTAGCGGGTTTTGTTCCTTCTTGGAGACTAATTTGTTAGTGTCATCGGATAAAAAGGGCTCTGGATTCAGATGTCTCTCTCGCTTTTCCGCCATTGATGATGGAAGAATGGGATTCACGAAGGTGCTACACGTACTGTTTTGTTGGCCGCTGCAAAACCCTAACCATCAGTCCTCAATCGTTATAAATTGTAGCTTGTAAATTACACGGATAATCTCACGTATTGATTGCAACTTACTTTCAATAAATTACAGTTTAGAGTTTGAACTATATCAATAGTGCACGTAAAAATCTCTAACATTAATAAATGTTAAGTTTTCCTGTTAAGTCCTTAGAAAATTACCAAAATGCCCCTAGTTGTCTTATTCATCTTCATTACCATTCCAACACCATCATCATCAGTATCACCCACCACCACAACCAACTTTAGCACTCTCACCATCGACCATCCTAACCCTACTTACCGCTAGCCATAAAGGCTGTCAAACAACCATCGTAGTGACCACCTTTGCTCTCTTCGAATCTATAGGCAACCTGTTAACATCCATAAATATATCACATCCATCAACATATCTTTCAAAAACATCCATTAAAGTATTTAAAAATCTTGAAATCCTAGAACTAAAATACAACTTTTATGAACTAATTAATAACATCCAAGTCTCATAATAGCCTTTTGTATTCAAATTCATAAAAACCTAGAACAAACAAGTTTCATAAAAGCCCTAATTTTTTTCTAGATTCATGAAACCCTAGAAATAAAATCTATGAAATTATGTAGATAAATGAAGATGAGAAGATATTTACCTAAAGAGATGAGAAAACCAAGTATAAATAAGGTGTTGTAGTGCAAATGTTGAAAGAAACCAAGAGAAATCAACTAACCTGGACGGCGGCGAGGCTGCGACGGTGTGACGGGGTCGCGACGGGGTAGTGGCAAGGCTACCAAACAACCCTTAGTTAGTTACTAGCTTCTTAACATTAATTATTTTTTCGTCCATCTTGACTTTACTTTTTATTTGAACTTATTGTTTTTTTGAACTATCCTTCATTAGTTATTTGTTTCTTGTCATATTTTATTTTAATTGTTGATGTTTAAGTGTATCTATATTAGTCTATATAACCAAGTCAAATAGATAATAAAGTTGCTGAAATATTTGTTTTCTTAGGTTAATCACTGTTATAAATTATGAAAGGACTAGTTACTTACTAGCCTCTATCATATATTTATCTTTTCTTTGCTCAACCTATTTGACCCGTCCATTTTTGGTCACTTAGTAAAAATATCAAGATTTGTCACTGAACACTTATTTTGAGCTGGTCCATGGTCGAAACTTGAAATGTGTGTGTTCATGGTCATAGAAATTTTGTGTATGGTGCATCTCACAAAACTATGTGTGAGGGTTTAATGCCGGCAAAAGTATTTGGGAGCTCTTCCCATTGAAAGTTTGTATGTGTGCATAACAGCATACCAATCGATAGTGTGGGCATCGGTGCTTGGTTAATCTCAACAAGAGTGTGTGTGGATTAATGCAATAAAAAATGAATACGTGTGTGTGAATTTAATATATCGAAAATGGGTGTGTTGGGTTCAAGCATGGCAATTATGAGTTTGTGTAGAAGTGTGGGTGTGCTTACCGGTGTGTGTGGTGTGCGTGGGTGTGTGTATGCAGGAACTGTGGGTGTGCATACAAGAGTGTGTGTGAATGATTGCATGTCAAGTAAATATATATTAACATTTACTGGTAAATATTAGGGTTGTTCACGAACCAAACCGAACGAACGAAGGCTCATTCGAACTTGGTTTGTTTACAAACCGAGCCGCTCTGTTCGGTTCAAATTTAAGAAATCCGGAAAAAATGCTCACTCAAACTCGGTTCGGTTTATAACCGAGCGTTCGGTTTTGCTCGGTTTGACTCGGTTTCATATTACAATCTAGTACAAAACTAATAATGCATTCAAAAGTTTCAAGTTTCAACTCAAACTCAACAATGTAACAAAAGAAAACATACAAAATAATTTTAAGTTTTAACTCGAACTTTAATAAATGACGGTAAAACCATGTCCACAACCTCCATTGTGGCCATTTTCACATCCACTATACCCGCTTTGATGCCATTGTTAAACAAGTATACAAAAATCTAAAAAATAATGTTTAAAAAAGTTAAAAGAGAGCAAGGGTAAAGTAGTAAATAATTAAATGGTAATGTCCTAAACTCTAAATAATTAAACTAACATATTACATATATATAATATATAAGATTTATATTTATAAATAATTCGAGCGAAACCGAGCGAGCAACAAGCGAACTTACCTTTGCTCGTGCTCGGTTTGTTTACAAACCGAGCGGCTCGGCTCGTTTACAACCAAGCCAAAATCAAACGAGCAACTTTTCAAGCTTTTTTCAAACGAGTTTCGAGCTATTTTCGAGCGTCGAGCTATTTGAACAGCACTAGTAAATATCTATTAATATTTACTTGTTATCATCTCTATTGTGGCTTTGGGAATGATTCTTAGTCATAGCTATATATCCAAACGTATTCGTAAACCTTAATTGTAGATGTTGTCTGGTGCTCACAGAATTTGATGATTATGAGTATTCATGTGTTCTTATTGTTCTTGCATTATTACTTTCAATCAAACAATGCTAATCGAATATTGTGCTTCCACTGCAATTCAAAATAAAACTTTAAATAAATAAATTAAATAGGGCACCACTAAATCACAAACTTGATCTAAAGATGTCAATCAAACCCGAATCCGATGGAAATAGCCAAAACCGGAGACATTTGTGACGGGTATGAGGTTGGGTAAGGGGTATGAGACGAGGTTGGGTAAGGGGTATGAGACCGGGTATGGGATTACTTTTAATTATTTTCGTGGGTTTGGAACATGTATGGAATTATGTGATATAACTGTTTACCCGCTTATATACCCGATTAAGCATACCTGTTTATTCGATTATATACCCGAAATAGTTTTAGTTTTTATGTTAAATTAATTATAATATATATTTACTTATTTTAATTATGATAAATTTATTTTTTTATTTTATTATAACATATCTCTTTCAAATTCTTTAGTTTCAATTTTCCCCTCATTCGGTCATTCTTCTAATATACTACTCGAGTAACTCGACAATCGCACTTTTGATTCTCTTTTGAACCCTAACCACTATCGAAAGAGAATCAGCGAAACAGTAACATATAGATTTGGTCAAACAAATATAGCAACAAAGAAATTTGGCCAACATGTTGAAGAAATACCCAACGGGTATTATTTATGAAATTACTGGATATACTCGATTACTCGCGGGTATGCCCGATACCCGACAAGTAAATACCCGATGGGTTTTAAGTCGGATATGAGACATTTTTCCAACTGGGTATGCCCTATTGTCATCCTTAAGTCTTGATCAAATAAATGGATAACCTAACTATAAAAATACTTGATGAATCAATGTCACTCTAGTATTAAATACACACATTAAAAATAAAAAGTTAATATCACGTATCATATAAAATATTAAACTTATTTTTACCGATGTCGGGTAACACCAATAGCTCACAAGCAAGTACGCACGACCTAGCAAATATTTAATTGCCAGGTATCGAGACAATTTAAACCAAAGTTGCTAAAACTTATGAAAAAAATAAGAAGTATGAGGTAGGTAATTGATAATTTGGAATAGTGTAGTTCCTTAAGCTAACAAATTATTAAACAGTCGATTCGCCTGAAGAAAACGGGGGTAGGCATCCAGGCATGCCCGACGGACTCCTTCAACACACTATTCTCCGATCACAACCCTAACCACCACCACCGCCACCGCCACCGCCACCGCCACCGCCACCGCCACCACCACCACCACCACCACCGTATCTCCGATCAAACAGACACACAGGTAGATAACGATAAACAACTTCATTAGGGATGCGATCCACCGCGGCGAGGTGGCGGTGGGGATTATCATTCAATGCGGCCGGTGATTCAGGAGCGAGATGTCCTCGCCGTTAGTCTCTGATTCGAAATTGCAAATGAATTGGCACAACAATTTGTCATTGAAGAAGCGGAAGAACGGTCCTCCGTTAGGGTTCAAGAACCTCGGCAACACTTGCTACCTCAACGCCGTCCTCCAGTGCCTAACCTACACTCCGCCTCTCGCCAACTTCTGTCTCCAGCTTCAACACTCTGCGTTCTGTAAGTATTCATCTTCTACTTGCTCTCGTTTATCTCATGTATCCGCGTGTTCATCGATTTAACCTAGGTTTATCGCTATGATTATGAAATTGGGAGTTTGAAACGTGAATTTGACGCTGATACTTTGAATTTGCTTTGTTTGTGTGTTGATTTTGGCTTTGTTTGTTGAAATCCCCTTGTTCTGAGTATGTGAAATTTTAACCTCGTTTTATTACTATGTTTATGAAATTGGGAGTTTGAAACGTGAATTTGACACTGATAATGTGAATTTGCTTTGTTTGTGTGTTGATTTTGGCTTTGTTTGTTGAAATCCCCTTGTTTTGAGTATGTGAAACCCTAGGTGCGTGTATGCATTAGGTTAAGGGATTTAATTTGTTGATATTGTTGTCTGTTGCCGTTCGTAGGTGAGTCACTGTCTCAACAAGAGAGGAAGAGTGATTGCCCGTTTTGTCTACTAGAGAAGAGAATTCATCGTTCTCTTAGCAGTGACTTAACCCTAGATACACCTGGGAAGATCATTGGTGGCTTGAAACTATTTGCAGAGCATTTTTGTTTAGGAAGGCAAGAGGATGCACATGAGTTTCTTCGGTATGTCATTGATGCCTGCCATACCACATGTCTTCGGTTGAAGAAATTGCAGCAGCAAAGACGCAAGTTTATTAGTAATGGAGGAGGGGATGGCTTTAGTGGCAGTTCGGTAGTTAAGGAGATATTTGGAGGAGCTTTGCAGAGTCAAGTGAAGTGTCTTGCTTGTGGCAATGAATCCAATAAGGTTGATGAGATAATGGATATTAGTGTCGATGTATTAAATAGTAGCTCGCTCAAAGAAGCTTTTCTGAACTTTTTTAAAGCAGAGATTCTAGATGGGAATAACAAATACAAGTGTGAAAGGTAAGCATACCATTGTTATTGTTCACATATGACATATGTATGTTTTATATCATGTTTATTCATATTTCATACAGATGCTTGAGATAGAAACTTGTGCTTTTGTAGTTGTAAAAAGTTGGTAGCAGCAAGAAAGCAAATGTCTATTCTCCAGGCACCTAACATTCTTGTAGTTCAACTAAAGGTGGGTGTTATTAGTGATTTAGTGCCTGTTGTTATTGAATTGCATTTAGCATTAGAGAAGTTATTGCTAATTAAGCCATTATTGTGGTTGGATAGAGGTTTGATGGAATATATGGTGGAAAGATAGACAAAGCAATTACTTTTGAAGAAGTACTAGTTCTTTCAAGCTTCATGTGCAAAACAAGTCAGGTACGTAGAGCTTGTCTTATTGTTTAACTCTCTTGTATTGGTATACTTGTTACACTTGTATATAACATTAGTTCTTAAGATGAATAAGGAAAAAGGTGTTGTCAATCATATGAGAACATGAGATACATAAGAGGCAAAATTTTCTCTTAGTGTAAGACAATGTGGCACATAGGATGTAGGTTGTAGCATACACAATGACATGACATGCTGGATCTAGCTTACAACACATACTATATTTTACGAAAGTGTTGTCATTCTCTAATAGATTTTAGCTCTGATTTCAACAGTCTTCTCATCAACTCATGATCAAGAGGAATAATGAGATCTTCATTACCAAGAGTGATGTAGCATAGATGAGTATATAAAGACATTCTATCAGATTACAATAACTGCTAGACATTTATAGTACAGGAAACTAGGAAACACAAAATACACATTCTCATTTAGAGCAATGTGTTGCTTAATATATAACATGACAAATATTAGACGTGCATTAAGTATGGATAGTCCATTAATCAAGTATATAAAATGTCGGAACTTTCTTTTATGAGAAACTGGTATTTGGATTTTGGACAATATGTAAAGTAATTAATTTCTGAAATCTGCAGATGATTATGTAAGTATTCCTCTGTATGCTATGATTAACTTTTTGCTTCTTGCAAATCATCTAAGATGTGGTCGGAGCCTGCTTGCTATAGATGTGATGATTACAGCCGGTTTGCAAAAGCAAGATCATTTGTCGCACACTCTTTCTGATATGCTTTTGTATTTTTGTTATAGATCATATCCATCCCATTTTTTTTATTTTATAATATTTATCCTCTTGGAAATATTACCTGATTTAATTAATTATTCTTTTCTTTGCAGGATCCTCATCCAGAGTATAAACTTTTTGCTACCATCGTACATTCTGGCTATTCACCTGATTCAGGACATTACTATGCTTACATCAAGGTTTTTTTTTGAGCTTTGTTATAATTTCTAATATTCAGCAGTCTTTATAACTGTATCAGAGTGGCAACTTTAACCAATTTTAGTCTATTTGTCTTATGTTTTGTCTCTATTTGGCCAAATGAGTAGAACGTGATTCAAAATTGGTTGTTGATGCATAAGACCTAAATATATTAATAAAAATACAAGATTTTTATTAAATAGTTTTATTTCATTATATCTGGCCCACCAAATTATTTACAGAAGGTGTTGAATTCTGGACAAAATAATTTCCAGGTCAAACCATACAAAAAGTACCAATTGATCTGCTAGCTGACCCACCCATTTTACCATCGTCAGTTTATGCTTTTGTGGGAGTTGTTGCTTGTTGCTAATGTGGTTTTCACACATGCATACAGGATGCTATTGGCCGCTGGTATTGCTGCAATGATTCTTATGTTTCCGTTTCAACTGTAGAAGAAGTTCTATCTGAAAAAGTCTATATTCTTTTCTTCTCTCGTACCAAACAAAGGCCTATTCTACCTAACAAAAGTTTATCTATAAACGGAACAAAATCATATGATTCCAATGGATATGATAGCTCAAAAATCCTCAAATCTAGTCATCTGAGATCTACAGACTCGCAACAACAAAAGCTTGATCCTGCAACATCATCTAAAATTGGAAAAGTGCTTTATGGTCCTCAAAATAAGCTAGGCAAAAAGTTCCCTCCAATCGTTTTTCATAATAAAGAAAACAATGATAGTAATGGTGATGCAAAAGCCTCGAACCCCAAGAAGACGAGTGATAAGAAGATTCCATTGTTGGAGGAAAGGAATGCGGTTAGCCAAAAGAAACATGCTGCAAATGGAAATGTTGAGATCCAGAGGAAGGGAGATGAGTTTGTTGCAAATGGGTGTAAGAACAATGCAAGTAGAAATGGAACAGAACCGGGTAAATTGCATAATGGTATTGATAAAAACCTTTTTGATGAGTCGGACACACAGAGGAAACATAGAGAGCAGAAGTCTTGTGATTTGCTTGTCGATGATCATAAATCACTAGGAAAACATGGACTGAAAGAAGTGTATGTTACTTCTCACCTTTAATTAGTGGTTGAGTGGTTCACTTAATTGCAGATTTGAGATACAATTTAGTATTTTACACTCAGTGAGATACTTTGTTCTGTGTTCGATACAAGTTAGCACTGAGAAAATTGCAATTAGATTTTAGGATAGGAAATGAAGTGTTAAACTGTAAATCTCAGGCTAGGGTTTGCTTATGTTAACCAAGGTTAATTACTGATAGTCTAAAAAAAGTAAGAATATGATTTAACATAACCAATTTAGGATTGAGAGATTATTAAAATATTTTCTTGCCTTTGAAAAATATATATAAAAGAAAGGTAAAGTTAAATAGAAAATTAGAATATGTAAACCTTAGGAATAGACCCTGCAGTGGGGATGCAAGGTAAGGAAACAACTAATTATTATCTGTCTTGAAGCTCATTTCTCCCTTGATTATTATATAATGGTTTAGTATACTTATTTTTTTCATTTCTTTTGGAAGTAATATATTATTTTTGGCATGCTTCAGTCTCAGGAAAGAAGCTGCTTCTTTTCTGCGAACCTGTGGTTATTCAGATGAGGTTGCAAGTTTCATGCGTGCCAAGAAAATGAGCACACGAGACGAAAGCAGTGACTCAGTACAGAGGAATGAACTTAAGTGAGTCCTTCTTGCATGCTATATTTTTGTATGATGTCACCTTTTAGTGCCGCAATTGAAGCTTTTATTAATCTCATGATTGGAAGGTTACTTTCTGAAACATGCCACTCAACTCTCATAAGTCTTTCTTTGATTTTGATTACATGCCAGGTGCTTTCTATGCGTGTGGTATAAAGTTGTTCTTTTCTGCTTTATAGTTCACTTTATACTAAGGGAATTCTAGGCCTTTGATCAACAGTCAACATGCTTGTTTTATGTGTCAAATCAAACGTTGCACAGTATGGAAGTATATATTTTGTGCTTTTGAATTAGGTTACTGGTTATGCCAGCTTAGTGAACTCTTGTGAATTAAGTGTGACATAATCTCTACCTTGGGATCATCTAATAGGCTCTTTCTCAAAGTCAATAACATAATAATCGTAATATAATTGTATGCATTGCTTTGTATGTTCTTTTTTATCAGTCGTACAATGATGAAAGATATCACCTTTAAATTGGTACTTATATTGTTGCAATATGCAGGAGGAAAATGATAGCTGATGCAAAGGCGGTCTATATTTCTCAAGTTCCTCAATCGCTGAAAACTGATCTTGTCAAACGTATCAGATCTCATATTGATCCTTAAAAAGGTGCTGCATGGTATTCATTGCAAACACTCCTAATTCAATTGTAGCAAATGTGGCAAAATGAAGGGGGTGACGGGTTGGGTAGCAAGCCAGGTAGGGTCCGGTTGATTATCAAACGTCTATTTGTCAACAAAAAAATGCTATATAATGGATAATAATCTTAAATCTTTGAATAAATATCTTGGAGGAAACATGTGAAGTGTTTCCATTCCTGCTAAGTTAATTTGGTTAGATTTGTTTGAGATAACACAATCAAATCGACCCAATCTAAGTAAATAGGTTGGAATTGGCACATCCAAGTTCCATCTTGATGCTTACAATACTCATGTTTTATTGTTATGCAGTCTCTCAACTTGTCGGAGGTCGAGATGGGAAGCCACGTCAGCATCTGTATGTATTTTAACGAGGCATATAGGCGTGGAAACATGGAGATGGTTTCTCTAATGCTAAATTTTGTTTGTTTTTAGTTTGCATGGATGATTTTTATTATTGTTAGACAGATTTTGGTAAGTGGCTGCTGAGTAAGGAATTTACGAGTGAGGCAGGTGTTAGTAGTGAGGTTTTTAGAGAATGGGATGAGATACATATATTCTTTTTGTAAAATATAGCCCTTTTTTGACACATTTCTATAAGACTTTCAATTTTACTATAATTTAATGTATATTTATTTGACCATATTCGTTTTTCGACCTGAACAGTCCCCCGGTGACCAAAACTTGAATCGGTCACTGATGCTCTTGTTGAATTGAGACGGGTGGTTGTATTGAAAAGAAGAAGTTGTTACAGGGATGGTTCATGTAGTTTACTTAGCTTTGCTTGTCAAGTATCAGAAATTACACATTCGGTTTTTACTATTTATTCACTGGTAACAAAGTCTTGGAGTGGGTGGGTGTTAAGTTTTCTACTACAGTTTTTCAGATTTTGTAGCCTCCAATCCCTGTCTATTAACAAATCTTGATTGCTCCATAGTATGCCACTCGTTCACTCTCCATGAAACCCTCTCTCGCCCGTGCCTCCTCTCTCTTGGTTAACATATCTTGTCCATGCGTTTGCCACTCGCACCGTTTGTTCCGTGTGAATTTAGGCTTTACAATAACCACTTTAACCGCCATGAAATCACAATATAAAAAGCCTACCACTATTCTCCACCGTTCATTCACCTTTGAGCCACCTCTAGACCACTATTGACACTGACGTCTATCTTTTTTAAAGTGAGTCTTTGTTTTTTTTTTTTAGCTTTTTATTTTATTTAACTCGTCTATTTTTTAAAAATGAGTCTTTGTTTTTTTGCCTTTTGTTTTGTTAAACTGAGGAGTAACCTAGTAATTTTTGGGATCAAACATGCGATATGGATAAACTAGTCAACCTTAAACTAAACTCTAAAGGGAATGACGTGATCTGATGATTGGTGCATTATGATTTATGTGTTGTATGCTTGACTTTATATTAATTTTATATATCTAATTGTTTGCTTATGTTACCTTTGTTTTCTTTGATCCGACCCATATTTGGCCCCTCCTAATGAAAATTTTTGTATTCGCAAGTGCTTGTGATTGTTTAGGGTGTGAAATCTATCGGCTTTGAGAAAAATTTAGGTTACTAGCTTGGAACTGCATTACAAGTTCTCTTATCTCATAATAATCACAAAGCAGACGAGCATGTTAGTATGATATTTTATATTCTAGTGCAGGTAACACATCAAATCAAACATTTTACTCATTAGGTTGGAATGTTGGATACTTGGATGCGCCTCATTTGTGTGCATATCAAAGTGGGCTCGTCCGCAAACATCTATACATTTTTTGAGTTTCCTTGCAAATAATCAATGTGTTTGATCATAACAAAACAAATATTATTACAGTAATTTTTAACAGAGTTAATTACATAGATTGTCCATGTGGCTTACCATATTACATGTTTTTAAAAAACGACATGTGTAGTTCAAATGTTTGCTAAAACGTAACACATTTGGTACTTGATTACTAACAGACGTAAATAATTCTATTAAATATTTGTAAACATACCGATATACCCTTTTAGTTAAAACTCATGGTATTTTCAAAGTTCAAAAAGTTGTTAATCATATATATACATTAAATGTTTGGAGACTACAAATCTATTCACTACCAAAGAATAAGGTTTCAAACATCCATCCAACTATCCAAGTGCCAAAAAGAACAAATACAAGATCAAAATGTTTGATCAGCAAACATGATGCATCAACTTTTCTATCAAAACTTTTTTTCCCTACAACTTCCTGCTACCTTCACAACTTTCAGACTCGAGCTTAAGTGAATTGTCGATTTTGACCCTCTTTACGAGCCCAAATTTTATTTCTATGTACAATGTAAAATGATAATAGACAGACTAAAGGAACCTTTGTCTGCAAGCCCATAACTTCTGCATGGAGGGAGAAGCAGTTCATATGACCGATGCTAACATGTTGGATTGTTGAGAATCTTGTATGGGACTTTTGTCATAAATGAATAATCACAGGATGAAGATTAAGATCTCAGTTCTATTTTAGTATTTCTATATCTCGATTCCAGCTTCTTTAAAGGCTGCTGTCATGGTACTTGATGCTTCTTCAAGTGTTCGTCTTTTCTGAAAGGAATTAAACGCTTCAATTACATCGCCTTCTTCCCATTCATTAAAGTCATCAACACCAATTCCACACTCTAGTCCCGCATTCACCTGTTCAAGAAAAAAAGGAAAAAAAAAAAGAATTCATATTTTTGATCGACTGCAATTCATGTTATACTTGTCATGATATAGTTTTTGTAACCATGCTTAAGGCATTTAATTATTTAAAGGATTCCAGAAAATGAAGACAGAGGTGTTTGAGGGTCGGCCCAGCCTGACCCACTGTTCAATCCCGTGTGACCAGCCTGTTTTGTCACCCGGCCCATGGATGTAGGTAAATGTGTGTACATACCTCTTTGACAACTTCCTTGATTCGTCTCAAAGAATCAAGAACACCAACAAAAACCGTTTTTCCTTTTCTCTGAATTCTAACACCACAATGTTTTGTTACTTTTCCCTCAGTCACCATGCATCCAGCAATCCGCCCACTGCCGCTGCTAAACACTGCCTGGACTTCTGCCAAACCAATTGGCACTTGATCCTGCAAGATACCAGAAGTCTTTTAGTTAGAAAATACAAAAGAATCGAATATATCATTAAAATAAAGAGCCATTTATGGGTAAATGAACTTAAAATCATAATTAAATGAAACGAAAAAATTATTTTTGTAAAAGAAAAGAAAAGATAATAAGGTGTTTGTGAATCTGCCCAACTTGAGCAGAACCTGACTTGTTACCCGACCCCGTTTCACCTCTAACAATGGAACTTGAACATACCTCAACTGGGTCTAGTAGTCCCTCCATTGCGGCCCGCACATCATCAAGAAGATCGTATATAACTTTATAAATCCGTATTTCAATGCCCTTATTGTCAGCGTAGCTTTTAACAGAACCAGATACTTTGACATTAAACCCAAAAATAATCGCTTTACTCGCGACTGCCAGGTCAACATCACTAGTACTTATGTCACCCGTTGCTTGTAAAATGAATTTCAAAGTGACATTATCTTGTGGGAGCTTTTGCAAGGCTTGTTTCACAGCTTCAATTGATCCCTAATCATGAATAATATAGTTTAAACATGTTTTTACAGCATAATAACATACAAAAGACAAAATCTTGTGCATACCTGAAGGTCGACCTTCATAATAATGTTCAGCTGGTGTAAATCTAATCCAGAATTCTTGCCTGTTGCAGAAGCGAAGGATGAAAGCGTAATTTTACCA
This sequence comes from Flaveria sonorensis, assembly GCA_025506505.1. Taxonomy (NCBI): domain Eukaryota; kingdom Viridiplantae; phylum Streptophyta; class Magnoliopsida; order Asterales; family Asteraceae; genus Flaveria; species Flaveria sonorensis. The sequence continues at coordinate 46,486,044 of CM046428.1, forward strand.
TCCCCAGCTTTGGCCAATATACGTTCATCTCTTAACGATATTGCACGTTCCTCCGCCCTTTCTCGTGCAATATCAAGTGAGTCAACCACCTCAAATTCATCACCAGCCAGTGGGACATTGTTTAATCCAATCACCTGCAAAGTATGCAGTTTTAGTTCGAGCCAAAAATGATCAGATTTTAAACAGTTAAATCGGCTTCGGTTGAAATGGGTCATTTATGAACGGTCAAACAGTATTAGGCTGATAGGGATTGACTGGAGTCGGGTTGAAACAGGTCATTTTATAAATGGGTCAAACAGATTTTGTTTGAAACAGGTCAAACAGGTTCTGGTTTAAAGCTTAAAACTGTCCATTTTCTGAGCGGGTTAAATGGGTTCTAGTGAAAAAAAAAGGTCAAATGAATTCAGAAAGGAGGCATATTTTAACGGGTTGAAAAGGGTCAAATGGAATTGGTTTAAGACGGGTCATTTATGAATGATCAAAGGATTCCATTTTAAAATGGTCTAAATGACTCAGGTTGAAACGGGTCAAACAGGTCTGTTTTTTATTTTTTAGCAAGGGTTGTAGTGGCCACGAAAGAAGCAGTCTAAGCAAAATTACCTGAACTGGTATTGATGGTCCAGCATCATCAACACGGTCTCCAGCATCATCAAATAAAGCTCGGACCTGTAATATCCCAAAACGGAAAGCTCTTTAGGGATCACATAATTAAAATGCATTTTAAGTAAATGTTTTAATGTCTAAGATTTTTAAAAATCTGGATCTTGGTTACGTATCTAACATTTTAATGTTTTACCAACCTTTCCAAAGGCTTCACCACAGACTACTACATCCCCTTTCTTAAGTGTGCCGTTTTGCACGATAAAAGTAGCTACAGGTCCTTTTGATTTATCAAGACCTGCTTCAATTACGGTCCCCTTTGCATTTCTATCCGGATTAGCTTTCAATTCTTGCAACTAAATTTAAAAAAAGAACACGGTTATAATCTCAAACTAATCAATATGCTTAAATGAACAAAAAAAAAAAGTTAAATCCCTTCTCTGAAGCAAAAACTACTAGATCTTGAGCATAATTGACTTGTATGTTGGTCAAGATTTGTCACTTTTAAATCTTGGAAAGGGTAAGCTTGAACAAAATTCAAATAACTTGGTAGAAATTAAAAGTACCTCATAACATTTAGAGGTGGCCTTTTCAATCCATATCTTATAAATAGGTCCATTCGGGTTATGTTTCATCTCTAACGGGCAAAACTAGTAGAAAAAACTAGCTAACAGGAAGTGTGACGACTGGGTCTAAGTTACCCAAAGAATATTTTAATAGATAAAACCTTCAACCTAATTTTATTCACAAAATTAGATTATTGCTTAAATCATAGGACTTTTATAAGCATGCCTGACATAGTAATTATATTTAAAAAATTTAGGTTTAGACATAAAGTATTTCCAGTCAACCCAACTTGACCTGTTTCAAACAGTACTAAAAAAGGAAAAAACAAATTATAGCCTCCCCCTCCTCCCCAAACAAAAAGAAAATTGTAAAAAATGGTACATGTGCTAGATAAGTTACCTCTGCAACAAGAATGATGGTTTCCAATAAATCATCAACATTCGTGCCGGTAAGAGCACTGATCTGTAATAGAAATTTTAATTTTATTTGATTGCGTAAAGGATATTAATATTATAATGAAAAGAAGTAAGGGATTTACTGGTGCACCTGAACCATAGGTACATCACCACCCCAATCTTCTGGTTGGCAACCATTTGAAGAAAGCTCCTGCATAACTTGCATGACTCTATCTGACGCTCCCTCCTTATCTATCTACACTATTAAAATAAAATTAGCAAAAAGATGTAGCCAACATGGCAAGTGAGACCATTTAAGTACACCTATTATACCTTATTAATGGCAATAATTATTGGCACACCGGCTGACTTGGCATGGGCTATGGCCTCGGTTGTTTGAGGGCGTATCCCATCATCAGCAGCCACTACAATAATAGCAATATCTGTAACCCTAGCTCCACGAGCTCTCATTGCACCAAAAGCCTGAAAAAAGGGTTCTTTTTTCAAATCTCCAACGGGTCAAACCGGTAAAACTATAAAACTTAGCAAACAAGGAATGAAGGAAATAGATTGAGTAGGTCAAAAGTAGCCAAAAGTGCTCCAAATGCTTAAACTCCTAAATCACTTTATCAAAATTTTAGTTACTATTTTAAGGGTTAATGAGGGGATAAAACCAACCCACTTTCAGAATTTTAGCAGCTTAGTGCCTAAACTATTTTTTGCAGTGGTTATATCCCTCAACTTTTTAACTTCTTTTACTTGTTGAACAGGTACAAGCTTAAGTGGACACCATGAGACAAAATGTAAATATAATAATATATTTAAAGAAGAATATATTTAAAGAAGTCATGCGATATAACCATAACAATAAAAAGTTAAGTGACTAATCTAAACCACAAAAATGTTATAAGTACACTGGTTTAATCCAACATCAACCCATAAAATAACTTGTTCATTATAAGCATTTAACATGTCCAAAAGATCAAGATGGCATCTTCAACAAGTCAAAATAAGAGTTACAGGACATAACCTCTTCAAAAGAAGTTAAGGTCTATTATACCACTAAATTTTAAAATTTGGGATATAACCACTGAAATTTTTAAATGTATTGCTCTTATTTAACATTAAGCTTTATTTTAACAATATCGTTCTTAAGATCTTATTTGAACATTCATTATATATAAAACTAAAAAAAGGACAAATACGGGCTCATGGGTTCGGCCCAAGACCCATACTAAAAGCAATAAAAGTTCCTTTTTGACGTGCACCCAAATCTACAAGAATCCAGTGGAATTACCTCATGTCCAGGAGTGTCAAGAAAAACACATGGTCGCATAGTGCCATCAATAGGAACTTGGACCTTATACGCCCCAATTCCTTGTGTAATCCCTCCAGCTTCAGAAGCTGCCACCTGTTAAACATAATAGTAAAACTCAAATATCCAATTTGCAAAATGATTACAATGCATGTTAAACGTCATGTTATGTAGTCTACCTTCTTCATTCTTCTGTCAAAAACTAACTTATAAGTACATCAAGAATTAATTTGATCACAATAAAATGAGCATTGAGGTGCAATTAGTATGTGTGAACGAAATGAATCAAGGGTACCTTGCTTTTCCGGATATAATCCAAAAGTGTTGTCTGCCAAATACACACAAAAAAGAAGAAACATTAGCAAAAAATAGTCTTTAAACAAACTTAAAGGACAAATGTTTTGTAGAAACTCAAATATATATATATATATATATATATATATATATATATATATATATATATATATATATATATATATATCTGCTTACTTTTCCATGATCGACATGACCCATAATAGTGAGAAAAGGGGGTCGATCTTGTAAATTATCAAGATCATCTTCATCTAATATTTCTTTCTTTTTCTCCATTTCCTCTATTTTAGTTGGACCCACATCAATAACTTCAACATCATACTCCCTGCAAACCATTTTCACCATTTCTTTATCCAATTTTTGCACCCCATCAGGCTTAATACCCTTTGCATAAAAATGGCCAAGAATTTCACCTTCACTAACTGCCAAATTAAAAGCTAATTCATCAATTAACATACCTTCTTCATCAACTTCCATCAGTTCAACCTTAACTGGTTCAGCCTCCCGGGCTAACCGCAGTCTAGCCGCCTTTCTACTAGCCTTACTCCATTTTCTTCCCTTCTTTGCACCTGGGATCGAGACATTAAGCACTGATGTCTCATCATCATGAATTTCATCGTCATCATCTTTAACTTTAGGCCTGCGGGCGGGTGCGCCGCTCTTCTTTCTGAAATCATCCTTAAATTTCCCAGGAGCCGGGATCTTTCCTGGTTTAGGTGGTGCTAAAACGGCTAGAGCTATCAACGGGTCAACAGCTGGCCTCTTGGATGCAAATTTATCAATCAAAATCGGTCCACTCCGTTCTTTTGTTTTTATTCCAGAATCACTTTCATCAGTAACAGCAGATTTTGGAGCAGCTCCTAAATCTTTCAAGATGGGTGGTCTTCTAAAAGGAGCCGCAGATGGTTTTGATTGTAGTTGTGGTTGAACTCTTTGAGGTGGCTGAGGTGGTCTTAGTGGAGCAACTGGTTGACTTGCTACTTTCCCAGTTACCTCCATTTTTGATTTTTCATCCGGAAGCTTTTCAATCTTTGTAGCTTCTTTCACAACCTTTTCTACTGTTGCAACCGGATTCCCTTTTCGCCACACACTTTTGAGAGTTTTAGCTTTCCCAGTAGGTGCTGAATTAACCCGATTGGCATTGTTTGCGTTTGGTGATGGTGATGGTCTTTTATTTGAGATTTCTGCATTCTTGATTGTTTCTAATTTCTCAGCCTTCTCTAACACCTCTCCCAATGACTCAATAAACTTATTTCTCTCTTCTTGTTCCCCTAAATTTGATGGGTCCCAACCAGAATTACTCGAACCCAAAGCTTGTTCTATCCTAGATTCAGGTGGTTTCAACACAGGCCTTCTAGCAGGCTTAAGTAAAACATCAGCAGCATCGTCATTGCTACTTTTATCAGTGGCATTAAGTGATACAGAAGTCCCTTGATCAGCTATATAATCAGTAGTCACAGAATATTTACAAATCAAAACATACCTACACCTTTTCCCAACCAACAGGTTATGTAAACCACCAGAACTACTGGGAAAATAAACTCTCCTAATCGATAAACGGGCGCATTCTAATTGACCAGAAGAACAAGTGCAGGTACTTCCCAAACCCACTAAAGAAGCAAAAGAAGCCATAATTAGACTCTATAAAGACTCCAGCATTACTTTCTTTTTCACAGAGACAATTTATCAAACACCTTACGTGCAATAGTCTAACAACACTCTCTGTATACTAACTTCATTACAATTAAGCCCCAAATTACACAATTGGGTCAATTGAACATCTAAAGAACAGGGGCTCGAGTTCGATTAATGCTATGAAATACCCAGCATTCAAAAAAGGTTTGAAATTTGGGAAGAAAGTGAAAACCCACAAGAAAAGATGAAATCTTTACCTGTGAAAATTTGTGGGCTTTTCGTTGTTTGAGGGTGTTGGGTATAGACAACAGAGCCGTTGGTACGTGAGTGGAGAAAAGAGAAGGGGATGAAACGAAGAGTGTGTGTAGGCATGGTGATTGTGTTTGTGTGTGTGGCTAATTCTATAACTCTCATCGAATGAGAAAATTCCATGTGTCTGATAAGATTTCTTTTGTTGTCATCCGACTAGAAAGTAAAAACCAATATTTTATTAACCGAATCGAAGCTTAGAGCTTCACAGTACATTTTTTATTTTTATTTTTATTTATATAATTATATTAAAAATTATTATTATTTTTTATTTTTTAATTAAATAATATTTTTTATACCTTTATTATTTTTTTTTCTCTTCTTTACTTACAAAAACTTTTAAAAATATTAAAAATTTTATAAGAATTGAACAGTAATTTTTCAAATATATCAATCAACAATAACATTTTCTCTTTCATTCACTTACAATCACTCAAAACCATTTTATATAACATTGAAAACACACTCACATCTTTTTAGAGATTCCACTGTGAATACCCTTACCCCTTCACTGTGTAACTTTTGAAGTAAAATAAAAAATAGTCATAATCTAAACTTTTATTTATTGGTTAATATTTATTCTAACTTAAGAAATATTTCATCCAATGATTCTTTACTAACCAGGAGTTAACACGATTAGTTTTTTGATGACGTGTGTACTTAGATGGCCAAAACACTAAACGTAAAATTGAAATCAACCATAAGGTTCGTCAACCTGATACTTCTGCACCCTGAAATCCGTCAGTCTTCACATATCTATCTGAACCACTTGACTCGTTAGAGGTAGCTTTCAGGTGACGATGGATGCTAGACACCAAAAATTAGACATGATAGAGGCTGGGCGACTGCGGAGTTGAAAAATAGCTTAAAGTTGACCCCATTTCCTCAACAAAAAAACAAAAAAAAAAAAAACTAATGGAGGTTAACTCTCAGTCAATAAGGGATCGGTAAAAGAAAATAAGCTCAAAATTATGAGTGTCTATAAATATTCCTGAGTTGGGATTAATTCCAATCAATAAATAAAAGTTTGTATTATTAAAATCCAATAACCTAATAAAAGAAAACATAACATTTTTTTGAAAGGCAAATGTGTGACATGCTTCGAAGGATGAGTGTTATTTTAATCGGGCTCTTTTATTCGTTTTTTAACCGGGACCGCATCCCCAACCCCTTTAAAAGGAAACCCACAACTGAAAAAACTCTGTATTACATTTTTGTTGGAAATTCAAGTCCAAGATCTCCTCAGTTTAATTGTCTTGATAGATTGCAATCTTACTAGAGCATGAATTCTAAAATATATATAAAGTGAGTGAATTATAAAATGAAATTCTAAGTCAAAGAGTAAAAAAATATATAACAATCCAGTTCGTCAATTTAGACAATCTAAGTCATAATTGGCCGGTTCAAATGGAATTGTTTAGAAGAAGAAAGAGTTCGATGAAACTAACTTGTTCAATCTTATTTTCAAATCTAGTAAAACTAGTGGGAAACGAGTGTTGTAGTCCCCCTATATACGGCAAAAGAAGATGTTCAATGTCGTGGAGATCACAAGAGAATTAAACTATTAGAATTTAGAGCTTACTATGAAATTATGAGAAAAAGTTATACAGACGAGAATTAAAAGGGAATTATAGGTGATGATAAACCAGTTTGGTTTCATGCTAGGGCGGTCAAGTATAGAAGCGATACATATCTTGAGAAGGTCGATGGAAAAACATAGAGAGAATAAAAACACTTTTGCATATGTTATTTATTGACCTATAAAAGACGTATAATAGTTTACCTCGTAAACAGCTAGGTGGTAGAAGAATTCTTGAGAAGTATATAACCATAATAAGAGATATGCATGATAGGACTTAAACTAGGTTCTTGCGTCTGTGTGAAATACCGACTCCTTCTCTATAGATGGTGGCCTCCACCAAGGTTCTGTGTTGAGGTTGTTTCTATTTGTGGTAGTGCTAGATGAGTTGTTAAAGTTAGTGCCACGGTATATACTTTTCGCAGATGATATTGTTGACGAAAATAAAAAGAGTTTGAATGAGCAGTTAGAAAAGTAGTGGACAACTTTGAATTATATAAAATAATATCACATGATATATTTAATATCAAAATATTATATTGGTTCAAAATGTAAACAATACAAGATATAAATCTTTCTTATAGAACTTGCCATGCTTTGAAACGACATAGCCTCTTATAAAGTAATAAACTTGTCGTTTATTAGATTTGTCATTGAGAAAGAGAACTATTTAATGTGAAAAAATGTTTTTGTGTTGAAACTACTATAAAAATAATGCTTATGTTTATACTTTATACTGTGTTTGACCCGGCTTTCGAAATGCTTTGGGCTTCAGTCTAGACCGAATAGGTTCAGGATTAGAGATAAATAATAAGGTTAAAGCGCTGAACAATTTTGATCAACTTACCAATCATCAAACTTTATAACCACCTGGGGGCATTCACATTCCAATTCTGCCGGTTTTGATGTAAATTCTAAGCTTAACCACCAGAACCTAAAACCCAAACCACAAACCAAAGCCTATAGATCAAACTGCCAGACCCTCGACTTGTTTCGGTTTGGACATTTCTGTAGGTTTCAGAGGTTCATGAACACCCTATAACACTTGAAGGATTAGTAGATTACCGAAAAGTAGGCAACAAGCAAAACTACAGACTAGTTGATTACTTTGGAGTATGCAAGTAAAAGTATATTTATTTTTAGTTACTGATATTAAGAAGATGGAAGAACCCATTGTCCATAACTGGCTGTTCTTCTCTTATCTATAGCCTGAAAATAGTGAAAACAAGGCACAATATCAGCTATAGGAATAACACCTTTGGGTCCAGTTTGTGAATATATATGCTACTTACGTGAACAACTGAGGGCGGTTACGAGAGAGCTGAGGTCGCTTCATGGGTGATAATATCAGATTTCTCAAGGTCATAGACGGATTGCTTGATCCACCACCAATGCCACCGCCACCGCCACCGCCACTGCCTCCAACAAACACAGGGCGGCCAATAGGTCTTCTGTTATCAACTGGAATTGCTGAATGCTTAGCAGATGGACTAGCAGATATGTCAAATGGACCAGAATTTGAACTGTTCTGTCTTGTTGTTTGTGGCCATATATCTTCCCGAGGTCCTGGAGTGTTGGGGGTGGTGACCGACCAATCTGCAGCATATAATTAACTAGCATTTCTTGGGTAATACCAACATCATAAATTAATATTGTTCATGTAAATATATTTATCTTATTATCATAATATTTCTTTATAAACAAAATGAGATTACCTTTCCTCATGGGATCTCTGTTATCCATCATGTTAGCAGGACTAGCAAACAAATCATGATCTGTTCTTGAGAAGAAGTTGTTTGCTGGTTGAATTGCTGAACGTTTGATAGACTCATACTCACTTCTCAATTGATCATACATCTCATCTAGTTTTCGCTTTTGCCTACAAAATATAATGAAGCTTTAAGTATCCCAGATAGAAATCAAGGAGACAACTATGACTGGATATTTACAAATAGCTGACCTGGATTTTTCAGAAAATTTTTCTTGGAGCTCCTGCTTGTCTTTGGACAAATTTTCATTTTCTTGTTCTGCCATCTGGCACCTTTTCGCCATTTTCTGATATGCTGTATGCACTTGCTCCATTTTTTCTGTGAACTTCTCTTGCATCGTCTCACATTTTTGCCTGCACTGAGCTACTATTCTGTTCATCTTGTATTGCATTTCAAGTTCTTTTTGTCCAATGTAGAACATGATGCTTTTATATGAACTCTTCATTACTTGATTTGTCAAGGAAAATATATAGACAAATAATACATATTGAATGGACCTTTTACACAACTAATTCAAGTTAATAGGATACAAATCTGAGGAGATATGCCAGCCATAGCCATCTGCAGTGTAGCATGTGAAGAAAGTTAAGAAGGCTTTCTACATAGATACAGTTACTAAAACCAAAAGATAGTTCATGAAAAGCATTTTGGATATTGTGACAGTATACTGAAGCAAATTTGTTAACCAGAACTATTCCAGATGTGGGTTCTTACATTTATCCATTCATCATTTGGGTTGATATCCACAGGTCTCATGAGGCTGAAAGCAAAAAATGCACATGAAGTCAAAAAACCAGGGTACAACTGATGCAGTTAAATGGTTGAAGAGATATGTTGTTTGCATCTATCATGTGCAACATCCAAGATCTGTTTGCAGGGATTAATTAACTCAAATAGTAAAGCATGTGAATCTAGATCTACTGATACCTTTTAGAAAGAACTTGATCACAAATAGGGCAAGCCCCATCATTACTTAGTATCTTGCTGGCATCTTCGTTGCCTATTAATGCTATTAAGGAGAAGTAATTGCCATTCACTACTGAGAAAGAAGTATCAGTAAGTAATCAAATGCAGTTTAAAAAATGTCATAAATTAAGGATACACAAGATGTGGCCACAAGTGGTAGATATAGCTCTTCCTTCCAGCTCTCGCCAGCACGCGTTGCATCTCATTGCAGTGTTTGCAAGTATCTACACATAATTTGATACACCTTAACACTCATTGCAGGACACGTTTACAAAGATTCTGCTACCTAAGTGGAAAACCCGATAAATAAGGAAAATAAAGACTGTCACTGTAGCTAAGAACAAAGCCCATCACTGACAGATAGCTACGTAAAATCCATAGGCACATCCACATAAAAGTCCAACCTTTTTAGGACACAAATGTCAAAAAACTGACTACATTAGTATTACACTATTATGTAAAATAAAGATTAAAGAGTGGCCTGATGACAGCAATAATCAGAAAGAATGATGAACTATTTAATGGTGGTACTGGTATCATTGATTCATTGTGTTGCTGTAATTTAGAAAAAAATAGGGGGCTTTTAAGGAAAACACAGTCAATGATTCTAACTTGTGAACATCATGACGACATGCACCAAAGGTGAGATATTTTCAAGCTTCTAAACAGCTTTGGCAAGACCAAAATTACTATTTTAGAATTCTATATAAGCATTATCCAACAATTTAGTAAAATAAGACATGGCATATTGAAACTTTCCATTTGAGAAAAGTAACAGAAGATTAAAGGCTAGATAGACATGTAAACAGATGGAACACATAAAACACCGCTTTTGTTGGCATTATATAGAAGAAAATGAAAACGAAGGATGTTCTGCTGTGGGTATGATAGGGAAAAGAAATCGACACAAATTCGAAATTTCACATGCTTAGGTAGATATTTGCAGCAGATATATAAGTTCTACAGACGCATAATTGCATTAACCTTAACAATACTAATAGTGGCCTAATACATAATAAAGCATCTAAGTGTACGTCTTATTGAAGGAAAGAGAAGAAAAAGTGTCATATTTAATGCCAAATTCATTATGTTGCACCCCTCACTGTGGTCATCTTCTGATTCAGCTAAGCTAAAACCTTAAATTACATGCCACTGAGCGTTTACAAAAAGAATTCAAGTTTTCTGTTGAAAATTTAGTATGAAACGTTTCATTCTATTTCATCACTCTTCTGTCAAGCAAGATGTGACATGCGAAATGTTGAATTACTATGACTAAAGCGATATAGAAAAATAGAAAGGATCTAAAATTCACTACATACAGTTTCGAAATTACCTATTGATTCAACGTCGTCCTGAATTGAAGATGAAATTCACCTCAAAATGACTGAAACAGCTCACGAAACCATGTCTGACGCTGCTTTAAACCTATATAATTGCGATGAAGCATAAAAACCTGCAAACTAACCAGATTGTAACATACAATAAACCTCAATGACGTGATACGCGAAACTCGAGTAAGATGATTCGAAATTTAGGGTTTAAACAACCTGTTAATCGATCAATACTGCGAATTAGATTTACAATCCGAACTACTGTTCTATTACGTAACAATGAAATTCATTCGATCTAACATCGATGGTTATCAAATTCTCACCTAAAAGAAGAAGATTCAGGCGTTGGTCTCTCTGCGTGTGGCTTGTTTGCTTGATCTCGCGGAATGAAGAAAATGGCGGTGAAAGGGGTTTATTTAAACCCTAGGGCGGTTAACGGTCCTGAGTGTTCTTTATGTTATAACTAACTTTTTCCCCGTAGCTCATTGAGACGTCATGATATAGTATAGATTATAATCTATCTGATTTATCTATGAATTAAATTTATGACGAAATGTAAAGTAATTTGATTTACATCGTTAAATAAAAACATATTATATGTCACTCAACTCGTTTCCGCATAATTTATAACAACAATAATACACATATTCAATCTATATTTCTAAATTTTCAAATTATATTTATTTAAAAAAATTAGTAAAGATTGGGTTGTTAATGGAGTGAAAAGTTGAGTTTAGTTAGGTTGTGTAGGTTGAAGAGAGAAAAATTATTTTTTTATTAAAAAGTTGGGTTGGTTGGGTTGTAAATGGGGATAGTCTCATAACCACTCTTAAAAATATTAAAAAAATTATGTGGGTTGTATCGTGTTTCCCCAAATATGAGGAATAATGATACAATCCCTATAAATTTTCTCTCTCCTTCACTCATAACTAGAGATGTACAAACCGGTTTATAGGGCCAAACCGGTTCGGGTTTCAAACCGGTCCGGTTTGAACCGGTTTTTTCTCAACCGGTTTGAACATAAACCGGTTCGGTTTCTAAACCGGTTTGTAGGCTAGAAGTCTCAAACTACGAAACTGGTCCGGGCCGGTTTGAAAACCGGTTCGGGCCCAAACCGGTTCAGGTTTTTTTGTTTTTTTTAATCCAAAGTAATTAATTATAAATATATTTAGGGTAATTAATTATAAATATATTTAGGGTAAATATGATACATTTAGGGTAAATAAAGTAATTCATTTCTTATACATGAAAAATTAAATATGATTATTTGTTTTTATCATAAAACACATTTATATAAATTATTTATAAATATTAAAACGTAAAACATTACAAAAGGCTTAAAATTAAATTTATTTAATAATTTAACTCTTAAAAATCAAAGATTACATAAATATAAAATAAAGATACTATTCAAAACATATAAACAATTCAAACGACGTAAAATTTTAAAAACTAAACATTTAGGCTAGTCGTTTTTTGTTCGTTCGTTGCATATTTGGATACTTTATTCTTTGCCACCAGAACTCGAGCTATTACGAATTACTCATCATATGCCGCTTCATCATCGGTCATTCCGGGTGTCAATCCACCGTCGACTTCGTCTTCATATATTTCGGCTTCATACTCCAATTCTCTTTCAAGTGAGCATTTGTCTTGTATTCTTTCAGCTGCATCCAAATAATCCTTCAAGCAAATACACATTTCAACTGCTTCGGGAGTGAGTCGGGTTTTCGTATTGATATAATCCTGCCACTAACAGAAAAAGCAGATTCCGAAGCTACCGTGGAAGCTTGGACGGTTAGTAAATCTCGGGCCATGGTGGATAGGATGGAAAATTGATCTTTCTTATATTTCCACCAAGCCAACAAGTCAAAATTTTTAAAATCTTATTGAGTAATGGTGGATAAAAAGTTTGTTCCACCATACCTCCCGAGTTCACTACTCGGAGTGTTACCACGTTGACGTTTATTATATTTATCTCTTAAAGTATTATACAAAACAAACATTGGATCACTTGAACCTTCGTCATGTGCCGCATGCCTCATAGAATCATGTATGTTTGATGTTTCATCATATTTTGCTAAATAAACATCAAACATTTGGCCTAAATGTGCATTAAAATTAGCTTTTACACTTTGACCATAATATGGGTTTTCTTCTTCTAAATCCAAATTAAAAGTAATTTTATCAAGTAAAGTTTCAACCCCCGACGTATTTAAGCAAGGGTTTAAGGCAGCACCACATGTAATAACCGAAGACATTTCTTTAAAATATTTTTTAAGGTTTTCTTTCATTGGTGGTATCATATCCGAATAAGGTCTACCCCTAAACGACAACTCATTTAATTTTGAAGCCATTAAGTAAATTTGGTGAAGTACTAATGGAGTAGTTGGATAATAAACTCCAGAAAGACAGGTAGTTGCGATTTTAAAAGCACTAAGCATTTTGGTTATTTCTTTAATAATAGCCCAACCCGATGAATGGTAAGTCGAAGCCTTTCCACGACTCACCAAAGTATTGTGAAAGGCTATTAAACTTTCTTTTTGCTCAATATCCTTTTCAAACATATTACAAGTCGAATTCCATCTTGTAGGTACGTCCTAATTCGGACCTAAACATTCAGAATTTGTGTCTTTACAAAACTTGCGATACCTACTATATCTTTGGTTTCTGCTAAAAATGTCATGTAACATTCTTTTAAAACTATCTTTTGCTGTTTCAATAAGCATAAAAACGCTCAAAACATCATCTGGTCCGTTACATTGTTCATTCACTAATAATATTAAGATATCCACACATAGTTACTTGTATCAATCAAATGTGCATGCTAAAAAGTCAGTTATTACGGGTGAGTTCTAGGTTCTTAATAAAACATCATAACGATAACCATCACTTTAAACATAACATACCAGGTAACATCACTTTAATTTAATAATCAAATGTTTGTAATGAATACAAACATGCTTACACTGACATAAGACTCCATCACCATCTATAAAGCTAAAAATCACTAGTCATAGAGACCCAAACATCAATGGTCATAAAGATTAGAACATCACCCACTACGAGCCAAACATGACTTAAATGAATGCAAGGCATCACTCAATCCATAAGCATATAGGAAAGCAGGAAAGTTTATCATAATTATCAACACACCACAAAACTTGTACACATTAACTTTAAACATAACATACAAGGAAACGCCGTATTAACTTAACAATAAAATGCTTGTAACAGATACAAACATGCTCACATCGAAATAAGACTCCATCACCAACCATAGAACTAGAAAATTACTAGTCATGAGACTAGAACATTACCATGCATGAACACCCAAACATCATCCATCATAAAAAAGACTAGAAAATCACCCACCACTAAGGTGAGAACAACATCAGCTTTACAACCGAACATGACTTGCAACAAATGCAAGACATTACTCGATTCATTAGTATATAAGAAAGCAGACAAGATCATCATAATCATCAACACACCACAAATCATGCACAAATTATCATAAACATCAGCATAATGAAAACATGCAAACCTTATCATGATCTACCGTACAAAACAAGGCATGCAATTAATCATGTAATACATACCTAGAAACCATCAATTCATACACTATCAGACATATTTTATAAAATTCAATCAAACATGTACATCAGCATTAAACATTGAGAAAAGGGCATTTAAAACTCACTTGGAAAGATGACTATTGTATACTATAATCTGGATGATCTTGACCCTTGCTAAATGCATAAGTCACTTAGCATTCTATACATAAATTCACATGTGAACTATATCAACTTTTGCATAACATAAGAGTCGTACATAGTTTCATATACACTTTCTCTAGTAAGTATCTAGCTATATGTAAAAACAATGGCCTACTTGGCTCCTTCACATCCATTTATATATAGATAATGACCTTTTTTGATCTAATTTATGGCTATCACTTTCACCAAAGAATTTTTGACCTTCTTTGTTAGTGCTGGCCCAAGTGTGTAGGAGCAAGATATCTCGTTCTTAAGGCCTATAATCGCTTGTCCAAGGGGGGCTACTAAAATGGTCATAACTTGGGCTAGAAATCTTCGTTTTGAGCCTACGACCATTTGTAAGGACCTAGCCTTTATGGATTAGAATATCAAGTGAAAAGCAAAAACTCAAATCATACCAGAAATACAAGGATGTGAGAACTCCAAGATGAATTATAAAGATCTCATCGCGTGAAAACTTGGAGTTGCCACGCGAGAACATCAAGTTCTCGCGCGAGAACATTTGCATAGTATATATAGATGTTTTTCCTTTGTATTTCATTATGTGTGTTCATTTTATAAAAGTACTTTAAGGGTGAGAGAGCAGAGAGTTATGTGATAGGCCACCCGAGGGGAGCTCACCTCGGGTGGATCGAGCTAAAAGGATTTATACTCCTTTGGTATTGTAATCATTTGATTAATAATATTTGATTAAGTTTGTTTAATGTTTGTTGATATCACACAAGCACACATCCGTCTTAATTTGATTATCAAGTGCAACAATATGTGGAATCGATCGTGATGAGGACTTTACATTTGGTATCAGAGCAAAGTGTTGCTCTTGATACATGGATTTTCATTCCGCAATCATCTGTATTAAGACGTTAAACATGGAGGTTGAAGATCTAAAAGGCTTAGATTGAGTTTGGACCGGTTTCGAAGGAGAGGAAGGTGAAACCGAGGGTGAACACACATGAAATCGGCTTTGTTACATCATTACACTCGGTATCTTCAAAATTTGATGGTGGAAACGAAGATTTTAGACCGTAGCAGTGATTCAAACTCATAAAAGTCGATTTTGGTCGAAGTTTTCGCTGGAGTAACTGCATCGTGCGAGAACTTTACAAAAATAACCGTATTTTGCTAAAACTTTTAATTAGAGAACTTTTCATGAGAGAACTTTTCCATGTGAGAACTTTCATGCGAGAACTTCCATGCGAGAACTTTCATGAGAAAATTTTTTCATGAGAAAACTTTTTATGAGAAAACTTTTTAATGAGAAAACTTTTCATGAGAAAACTTTTTCATGAGAACTTTTCATGAGAAAATTTTCATGCAAAATCTTCGCAGCAGTAACCGTCATTTGCAAAAATTTTCTCGTGCAAAAACTTCACCATGTGAAAACTTCGTCATCCATACAAAAACTATGATTGATTTTAATTTTTGCAAAAACTTTGCAAAATGCGAAAACATGATCCAGATGCAAAAACTTGTTAGTATTTGAAGGTTTTAAACAAGTGTTTCTGTTTATATCTGGAAGATGCTGGATGATTTGAAGTTTGGTACTTAAACAGGGTTTTTGTGTTGTTTGATCAAGTTCAAGATTCTATATCTATAACATTTGATTCGAGTCGTTCGTGAATTGAAACTTGACAATATGGGCTTATCTTATCTTACTGATGGGGACAATGATCGAACGGGTTAATTAAGTGAAGAATCAAGATTGTTTGGTATTCTTGCTCTGAAAATATGAGCTTATTACATCTTACATAGGGGGAAGAATACTTTAGATGATCTAGTTCGTCGTCATAGAATCTTGTCATCGGATTGAAGAATCTGGTTCTTCAGGAATCCAAAATGGAAGTTGGACCTCTTTGTCATATGCCTAATACATCTTAAGTTGTAAGTAATCAAGATAGAACAGTTTAATCTTGATTCAGACGTGATATCCTTTATGAAGCTATACATTAGGAGAAGGTTACAGCTGAAAGGGAAGACTAAAGTGAAAGATACCCAAGGATCAGATAATTCATGAAGACTGAAGTCAAACATAACTTGATATCATAATTCATAGGGGGAAATTATAAGGACCTGGTCTTTATGGATTACAATATCAAGTGAAAGTCAAAAAATCAAATCATACGAGAAATACAAAGATACGAGAACTCCAAGATGAATGATAAAGATCTCATCGCGCGAAAACTTAGAGTTGTCGCGCGAGAACATCAAGTTCTCGCGCGAGAACATCAAGTTCTCGCGCGAGAACATATCATAGTATATATAGATATTTTTTCTTTGTATTTCATTATGTGTGTTCATTTTGTAAAAGTGCTTTGAGGGTGAGAGAGCAGAGAGTTGTGTGATAGGCCACCGGAGGGAAGCTCACCTCGAGTGGATCGAGCTAAAATGATGTATACTCCTTTGGTATTGTAATCATTTGATTAATAATATTCGATTGAGTTTGTTTAATGTTCGTTGATATCACAAAAGCACACATCCGTCTTAATTTGATTATCAAGTGCAACAATATGTGGAATCGATCGTGATGAGGACTTTACACCAGTCAAAACGACCGTTGGACTTTATTTTTGGCCCAGTTTTTAGCTCGTTTATGTTTTGTGGCCCTTTACATTTTGTGGGCCACTCTACTTTTGGCTTGCTTTTTATATTCACGTAAACAATGGAAGATGATCAATTTTGAAGTTTATGAAAAATAATTTTCTCCCTATCACTAAAGTGTGTTAGTGTGTGATTATCCAGATTGTCGGTATTTTTCGTGAATCAACGATAATTAAAAGAGTTGTTTATGGTATTATTTGTAAATCAACAGGTTCAGTTGGTTATCTTTTGCTTCCGCCTACATCATTTGTTGCATTTAATAAAAATAAATTTATGTTTTGTAAGATGATATTAAAAGTTACTAAATACTATACAACAATGAACTTTTAAGTTATATAATTTAGCATTTAAACAAACATTAATAAATTATCCTTTTATGTAATAAACAAGAAAAAAAATGCTTCTTTGTTTGTTGGTTCAAGTGTTAAATGAATGACCTAAATAAAAACATGTTGAGGTAGACCTTTTTTCTTATCTAATATCAAATTTATTTATAAATCACAAATTAAAACAAGTGAAATTAAAAGTATTATTTATATGCTAACGCACACATCGTTTAAAAGGGCTAGTGTATCTTTGTAGAAATAGTGGCCTACTTGGCTCCTATGCGTCCAATTATTGATTGATAAATGACCTTCTTTGATCTAATTGATGGCAACCACTTACACCAATTAGAATTTGTGACAAATGTATTTGTCACTAAAAGCTTTATGATTTGAAGCGTTTTTATTAACACTAAGCTTTATTTGCTTTAAATGCCCAACGTACATGAATAATGAAACAAAGTTAAGGCTATAAATTCATATGGTATAAGATTTTTAAGTTTAAGTTACAAACAAGAGAGCACACATAACATAACCTAAGGACATTCATAATCATAATCATACATTTTCTTTCTTTACCATCTTATTCTAGATTTCAAGAGTCAACTC
Organism: Flaveria sonorensis; assembly: GCA_025506505.1. Taxonomy (NCBI): domain Eukaryota; kingdom Viridiplantae; phylum Streptophyta; class Magnoliopsida; order Asterales; family Asteraceae; genus Flaveria; species Flaveria sonorensis. The sequence goes on from CM046428.1 coordinate 46,504,131, forward strand.
TCTTAATTCCCAAAGTCAACAATCTCAATCCCTTTGTTACGATACCCAACAGGTGCATCATACTTGCTGAAGAGCCTATAGGACGAGATTAACGATAGTAAAATGTAACATATCACCGCCAGAAAAGTGATGATGATCGACGCCGTTGCTTGTCTACAGAATCGACCGTAGGTCCCACATGCTTCGCTCCATGTCACTGCCACATCACCTTTGTATGTCAGAAATGCTACCTCAGTTGTCACCGCTCCAGCAGCCAGTATCAGGTATGTTAAAACCTATATAGCAACTTATTATGAAATCGAATCATTCATAAACAACTACTAAACAAGTAGGATCATGTATAAGATGGTAGACGGGTTGGATTGGCAGACACTCTTCCATCTTTTAAATTGAAATAATTATTAAACTAGCTAATATTAAAATAACCTTCTCATTTTTTAATAAAGCAATTTAGAAGATTGTAGAAACTTCAACCTATATATATAAAATAATGAAAAAATAAATTTTAATTATTATTCAGATAACGAACTTTTTTGTTTTAATAATAAATGTTATCTTCAACACTTCAATGTCGTAAAGTACAGGTCTATCATGGAAGATGAAGGCCGCAAAAACCATCGCAAGAAGCCAAATTTGCGTCCACTTCAGTGACCAATGAACATTTACTATCACTTTAAGCGATTGACCAATCGATTTCAAAATTAGCGACTGATTTGCAACTAGACTTTTAGGATTATTTTGCGACCAGAATTTTAGAACTGTTTTTAGAGGGTAAAGATGGCAGACACTTTGATATATATAAAATAACAAAAAATAACTTTTGATTATTATTTTGCTAACGATTTTTTATTTCAATAATAAATATTGCCTTCAATACTTAGAAATAGAAGTTTGTGTGTGATCCCAAATTGGTCGTAAAACAATGCGTTTACCATAGAAAATGAAGGTCGCAGAAACCCTCACTAGAAACCAAATTTGCTTTTCCTTTTGTTACCATTCACCAACGAACATTTACAATCATGTTTAGTAATTGTACTTTTGGTCTCAATATTAACGATTGATTTGAAACCCGAATTTTAAGAGTGTTTTATGACCGACTTTTATGATTACCAAGTTGGAGATTAGTTGCGACGGACTAAGACGCGTATGCTATTTAATTTGCGACCGTTTTTCTTGGTCGCTAATACCTGTTTTTGTAGTAATGTAATTTTAGAAGTACTTAAAGTGATCGAGAGTTAAAAACCTGGTCAAGGAGGAAGAAGGTCCAGGCTCGAGACATGGTTATAGGCCGAGGCACAGCGGTGAAAGCAGCTGACAATAGCGAATAACCAGCCAATATGCCATTAGCATGCACCAAAAACCTGCATAACAACCCACAAGTTAAAGCTCTTTGCTTACATGAAAAACTATTATAAATATTGGAATTATTTTTATATCCAAAAATCAGTCCGAATAAAATAGGAAAATTACTTAAAACAAGTACTTAAAGTAGACATCTCACACAGTTCTAAAAGCACAGCTTTTATGTTTTACACCAACAGTTTTTAAGCCTAAATACCACCTAATCTTCTGTCTATAAGAATTTAAACATACACCAATAAAGAGACAATCATAAATTCTAGTATGCTAGCTACTAGGCTACGAGCATACAGTTTCTTATTGCTTAATTAAAAACCTAAATAATTAAAAAATGTATCTAAATTATGTTTTCTAATCATGTTTAACCATAAAGAAGATGTTAATTTCTATATAAAACCTAATCTTCTGTCTATAAGAATTTAAACATACACCAATAAAGAGACAATCATAAATTCTAGTATGCTACTAGGCTACGAGCATACAGTTTCTTATTGCTTAATTAAAATCCTAAATAATTAAAAAATGTATCTAAATTATGTTTTCAAATCATGTTTAACCATAAAGAAGATGTTAATTTCTATATAAAACCTAATCTTCTGTCTATAAGAATTTAAACATACACCAATAAAGAGACAATCATAAATTCTAGTATGCTACTAGGCTACGAGCATACAGTTTCTTATTGCTTAATTAAAAACCTAAATAATTAAAAAATGTATCTAAATTATGTTTTCTAATCAATGTTTAACCATAAAGAAGATGTTAATTTCTATATAAACACGATTAAATTTAGAAATAAACCGGCAGAAACACAGTTTCCCAGCTGATGTGACACTTATATGTCTTCAGTTCTTCATATATATGATATTCTGCTACTGTTTTTTATTTTCAATCTATGGTAGCAATAAAATGGATTAAATTATAAGTACCTGAAAGCAGTGATGTTTGAGTAAGATAAAGACCCATATTCATTAGTCTCAGCATCTTTGATCATAACAACCAAGGCCGCCACACACAGCCCCACCGGAAAAAGCCTCAGCAGCGTCTCCGCCGTGCGGATGCCGCCGGAGCTTCCATCTTCTTCTTTGCATGTTGCAGCCACATCGGCGGTCTTTTCTCGCTTGTCGGCCATTGTTGACCACAAAGATTGCAGCTTTTTTGTGTATGGAATTGCGGATCAGAGAGATGAATTAAGAAGATGAAGAAGAAGAGATTGTGATTGTGAGGGCTTGTGTTTGTGTTGTGTTGTGTTGTGGCATTGGGATTTGGGGTATGATTTATATACGTAATAAATGGTGGTAGCAAATTTTAGGTGAGGTTAGTTGATGTTGCATTTAATGTTTTCATTGAAACGAGGGTGTTGTTCCCCATGTACACCATATCATATGGTCTGGATAACCCTCTCCTCTCTACCCTTTACTCAATATAGCTATGTAGCATTCGGGTCGGGTTAAGTTGGATGCGTTGATTTTGGGGTTACGAGTAAAAACGTATATGTATGTGCATTTCATAATCTAACACAAAAGAGTTATTTTTAGTTGATGGTTTATTCTTTATTGCAACATATAAAACAATATGATTGTAAAGTTTATTGAGTCGAAGTTTAGTTTAACCGCACATGCTTTTTGGTATGTGATCGCTCACAAAACATTATCTATACGATATTATAATGCACGAAGGAAGAATTCCGGTCAATGTTAAGAGATTTGTAAATTTTAAGCACAAGGTACAACCTAAAAAATCAATTTAACAAAGGTAATTATGTCTTTCTAACGCTACTAAAAAAGTGGAACTTTAAACTTATTTACACTTAGATCCTTGTATCTTTAATTATATACAATTTTTTTTTTATGTTTGTTACAATATGCTTAAAAGAAGAATTCAGTTTTTTTAAATATAAAACTAACCAGAGACGAGTACCATAATAAAAAGTGTCGCACACGTCGCATCGCGCGAACACGTTACTAGTTACAAAAATAAAAGTGTAAGAAAATAGTACATATTTTTATGTTATTGATTGATATGATAAAGTGATGTCTAGAACCAAACCAGAGAGATTTTTCAATTGAGTTTACTTTTGGTACATGTATATATTCATGGAATGTTTTTTGATTTGGTGTTGTTTGTAAACTTGTTATAGTTTTCGGTCTAATTTTCTTAAATTTTTGGTTTGTGGGTGTTCCATGAACCTAATTCATCGAACACATCTAAGAAGTTGCCACATGTCCATTTGGTCTCCAAACCTCAAACATCAACTTCAATCCTGTCGTGCCACATATGATGGTTTCGTTAATGGAGTTCACGGAACACCCACAAATCACATCAAAAACCATCACGAGTTTGCAAACATGAAATAAAAAGTATTTCTAATACTTATATGAAAGTCATATATATACAGAGGTGGATTAGGGTTGATCACATGTAATTGTTTGTTCTATAAGTGACTAATTTTCAAGGGGTGTCTTTAAACCATTTAGGGTTAATCTCCCTGGATTGATCATTAGTAGTTTCTAGTGATGCTTATATAATGTTATCAACGTGTTATGTCTTATACGCATAATCGTTTAGATTTTTGTTCTTATCATCAAAATGCTTAAGTATGTGTTTACGATTTAAGATGGATTGATTTTTTTATTATAAGCATTTATCATCATTGACGTGAGTGTTAACTATGGCATGGAAATCGTTTATACGAATGTGAGTTGGGTTAGACTTGGAAATTGATAGCCTTTCCACACAACTGAACAATACCATAACAAAAGTATCAAAGACTTTCACGTGATGGATTCTTTTAGACATACTCATCGTACTCGTTTGGAGGATACTCTTGTATGCTAATTGATATATAGCCGATGTGCACTTCTATAACAACGTAAAACTCTTTTTTCATTTTGCATCCTAACTGATTTGAAAGAATTCATTGTTGACCTCCATTTAAAATAGTTCTCTTTGCATCTGAAACCATCTTTCGAATATCTTCTCATTATATATTGGCTTCTCAATGAAGTAATATTTGACGAGTAGTTTTATGAGAAGATTCACAATCTCTAGGTACATGAACCATTAACCTTTCGGTATCTTGAACATCTTGATGTAACGACACTTGAAAAGTTCTAGTGAGTTGTTGAAAGGAAAGAACATTCGCATCAAAGTTTTATCATTTGAACTTGATGCATTTTTGGTGAGTTCCATAGAATAAAATCTTTACTAATAAATTAAAATATTTAAAAGACACTTGACATTTTTATACATTGTCCACCTAGGTTGCACTTATGATTTGAACACGTGTCGTTACTAGATAAAAGTTAACCATTTGATGATACATTAAATGTTAATAATTATTTATACACTTTCCAAATTATAAATCATCTCGGGGTATATGTGCGCTTAGTTTGATCCATCTAGCTAGGAGAGGCCTCATATCAGGTATGGTTTGGCACCATTAGTTGTGATCCTTGGGGATCGATTAGAGATTGAAAGGCACCTCGGGGATGTCTAATGCTTGTGTGTTATCAAACATCAGAATTTGGTCGATCAGGGTGCCTTTAACCTACCCACTATCATTGTGAAACCTGGGTTGACATATATGCTAACAAGCACTAGCCTCGAGGGAGGCGTTAATGATATTTAATTCGATAAACAATTTACTTGCACACATCGTGATAATGTTTAACTGTTTTAGTGTTGTTGGTTATGACTCACCGACAACGTTGTTGTTGACATGTTTTAGCTCGTGATGCAGGAGCAAGAGGTGCCGGAAGGCATTAGCTAGATCAAGGAGACTTAGTAATTATGATTGAATAAGATCTTCATGTAGAATATCAAGACTGGATTAGATCTGCCTGAAGCATTGTATTTGGTTTACATTTTGTAATTTGAAACGCATTGGATGCATGGAATCATGTAATGTTGTTAAGGTTTAATTCGGTCTAGTTTGTGGTCTTGAATATTAAGTCTTCTACTATACATTGATGTTTGGATTATACCATTGGTTGCGCTCGTAGATTGGGGTGTGACACCCCTAAATTGTTCCTCCTCAGAATCCAAATAGTCTTAGCATTGTCAGAAACAATGGTCGCCCCTTGATGACAAAAGAGATGGAATTCTTGATAACTATTAGAGACATTCAGTTAGATCTATCTCACTTTTCATGTTCTTGTTTTTGTTATGCATTACTTTTGTCGGTAAAAGTAGCAGGAGCATTATGTGTCAAGGCATAATCAAGAACCAGTATGCCGAAAGTGAGTCTCATGAAATCTTTTCTTAAAGCAAAGTTCACACCACTTAGTGTTTCAATCCCTAGATTTGGAGTTAGAGCAGATGTTGTACCGAGACAAGTGAGGTATAAATTATAAAAGAATCAAAATGATCTATAATAATGGGGTAATGAGTAAGAGCGATCACATCACCTTACTTATCTTTAACCTTATAATTACTTTAAAAATTATTATTATTTTTCATGTTCAATTAAATACTATTTTTATATCTTTATCATTAAATTTTTTTCTCCTCCACTCACTGCCATTTAAAAATATTTAAAAATTATTAGGGATGAATAGTAAATTACCAAATATATTAATAAATAGCTAAGGCAGACAAAACTAGAATCATTTAAGATGTAGTCTATTACAAAACCAAAATAATAGATAAAAGTAATGTTTTACTTGAATGTTGGCTTAACGTTGGTTGTGACTAGCATTCAAGTGTTAGAAATAAATTATAGTAAGGTTCTACCTGAACGTTGGATCCTATGGCGGGCACTCATGTGTTATAAATATATAAAAGTAAGGTTCTACTTGAACGTTAGCTTCGTGTTGGCTATAATCAACAATCAAGTATTATGAACATATTAATGTAAGGTTTCACATGAATGTTAGTTTCACGTTGACTATTACTAGCATTCAAGTATTATGAACATACTTGAGGTAAAAAAATACCACACATAAATACAATATATCATCTTTGGGCAAATATGTAAGATATATCCTTATTAGGCTAGTAATTCATCATACATTTCATCAAACAATTATCCATTAGATTCATTATATAAAAGGTGAACAATCAAATGATGTGGTAATGAATATACATCAATGTTAAATCAAATGAATTAAGTCGGGTCAATCATTTAATTGTCCTCTAAAATTTACCACTTAAAGTTCATCTCAAATTAGGTGCTTATGATAAAATTAGGTACTTCAATACTTATGGCTTAATGAAGAGCTCAAGAATAAATTAAGTACTCATAAACAGATCATATACACACAAGTAAAATCAGGTACTAATGAAATAAATTCAAAGTTATCAATATCAAATTTAGTAAATTAATCAAAGAACTTCCATTCTATATTGCTAAGAACATGAATCATAATCGTTGGAATAAATTCTTGAAATATATATAAGTTATTTATATATGTCATAAAATTAATAATCATTAAACAGAAGAATGATGCGCAATCCAAAAATTAAAGAATTCATCGATTTGATTATCTTTCAAATAAAGAAAACGCAATGAATCGCAATAAATACTCCATCCAAATCATGTACTTCGAAGATGACACACAAATTCTAAATCAATTAAAATTATGGTTTTTCTCGGAGCAAAATGCTTAGTGTTAAGTCAGTGGATTTTCTCAGTAATGGGTTTTCTTCTAAGGGGTTTAGGGTGCGGTCACGGCTGGAAAACAGATAGGTAGACCTGGTTAAGATAACACCTATCCTCTGAATTAGGATCGCACATTTGCCGTTAAAAAAATTTTAATTTTTGGTGGAAAGAATTTGACGTCATCATCACTAATATCTCTGGACAACATGTTAATGATCCATGAAATCACCATATCATTACAACGATTCCATAAACTAGGGTTTTCAGCACTTGTAATTGTTCCATCAACAAAACCTAACTTGTTCTTTGCAGAAAGCGCAATTGAAATCGCCCTCTTCCATGATCCAAATCTGATTCCATCGAATTGTTTAGAAACAAGAATCATCCTTGGATGATCCGAAGGATGCAAATAAAACGGATTTGAAGGATCAATTGTTGGATTCATTTGAGTAGTCGTTGAATTTGATTGAGACATTGAAACAAAAAATCGATCAGAACTCTAACTAAAGAATCAAGATTGAAGAACGAAAATGATGAAGAAAAATGAATCAAGAGTAGGATCGCTCTGATACCATGTTATTTTGAATGAAATGAATTGGGGAAAAGTCAAGATTTATTGAAGATGAACTATTATATAACCCTAATTACAAACAGAAAACTAACGTCCAGCTAACCGAAACAACTAACTGGCTAACAACTACCAAATAATGTAAAATGCTAATTAAATAAACTAACAAAGTGTAAATGATCATATAAAGATATAAACTATATCAAATTTTTTATTTAAAAATATGTTATTTTAACAATCTTTCAAAATTAAGTTAAATAAAATTCTGAAAGATACTAAACATATAGATGAAGCGTCGGCTAACCCATCTTTTTCCTTTACCAATTATTAGCCTTTGGGATTTTAATGTGGACGTTGGAAAGGGACGTACCCTGTGGAGTTAATGTGGGAAGATAAGCCACATTACTTTCAAGCTCGACATTTATTTGAACCCTGTTTATTTATATTACATACCAAAAGTTGTATAAACAATTCATCTGATTTGATCAGATTGCAAGTTTGGCATCTACGTTTTAGAAATTGTAAAGTTTGTATAAATTTTTGTATGTGTATTGTACATTTGGTTTCTGACTTTAAATCCCATTAGGTTTTATGCATTTCAAACAAACTAGTGGATATGATGTTAGGGACCAAACATGTAATGTACACACAAAAATTTAGACTAATTTAGATACCAAACGTGCAACACCACACAAAGTCTAAACTAAATTTGTTATTTTTAAAATCTAAAGATCAAACGTATAATTTGATGAAATTACATGGACCATTTATATAAGTTTCTCTATATTATATATTATGGGCAGAAGCATAGAATGTTTAAGCAACTTTTTTGGTTTATATGGTTATAAAATAATACTTTTAGTTTGTCAAAACAACATTAAAATCTAATTTTTTTGCAAACAAATGTTTCAGATTCAAATTTTTCTCTCATTCGAATTTTGTTTACATGACCTTGTTAGTTAGCAGGTTGTTTATGTAATATGGTAAAAGATTGAATTAATATTATTTATAGGTTTTTATAATATATAGAAAATATAATACAAATCCTAAAACCTAACTGGGCCATGAGCTCATACTAATGACCCTAATAATATTGTCTAATATTCCCATGTAGTGGTAGCGGAAGTAACCTGGCGCTATGACCGGGAAACAAAAAAAAACATAAAACAATAATAATAAAATAAACATGCTTCGATCGACTTGACTATTCAAACTATTGCCAACATATAATATTCGACTTGACCACAGTCCTTGGTGCGGTTAAAACACCGATAAATAGAAAAAGAAGAAGGAAACACAGTGACCGCTGCAAGTTAGGAGTCATTATCCAGAAACGAACCAAGAGAATGGATGTGAACAAACCAAGAGAATGAATATGGGTGATAGGTTTGAATCTTCAACATATAATGAAGTTTTTCAACAGAAACTAGGAAGAGATAAGCAATGAAACATAAAACAAAGGTGGGACAGGGCGGTGGCGATGGCGGCACACCGCCCTATCTAGTGTTTGAACACGGTGGCGACAACTAGGGTTTTTATGTTTTTGTGGTGGTGCAGCATAGAAGAAGGTAACTAGAACCCTAAGGCTTTAATACCATGTAAGATGGTAAAATACTGAATGAATATTATTGATAGGTTTGGTTACAATATATAAAAAATATAATGTAAACCCTAAAACCTAACTGGACTCGTGAGCTAATACTAATAACCCTACTAATATTATCTAATAGTTTATGAGTCGTAAACCATTCTAACTTGTCTCAATTCTCATGGTTAAAAACCTTGTTTATTAAAGTTAAATTAACATGGAAACTAAAAAAAAAAGTAATAATTTCTATTTTCACATGTCTTCCTTTTCTCTTCCACCTATCTCTTCTATCTTAACCCTTCTCTTTTTTAGGCTTCAAAAACTAATTTAAGTTTTGAATTTGTTTATGTTTGAAGGTTTCAAGTGTAGGTTGTTTCTTTCTGTTTAAATTGAGTCTTAAATCCTCAAACTGAATTGAGTTGTGATTTTATTAAAAATTTCAACCTTTTTAGATTACGGTGGTGTTGGGTGGTAGTAGTGACGATGCATGGTACTGGTGTATTCAAGAACCTCAGACATTCTGTTTAGTAGTTGGAGAACTACCATAACTCTTTAAGATATACAAATTTTGTGGGGTTTGTTGGTTGTAGGTGATGTGACTTTAGGGTGATTTTAGGTTGTTTGAAGAATATTTGATAAGTTTCAAGATGTAATGAGTTTTATGATCATGTTACTTTATAATGTTGATTTTATTATTTACTAGTTTAAAAACTCGTGGATTATACAGGCTGAATGAAAATATTAAATTAATAATTATTTATTAATATTTAGAAATTACAAACTATTTTTTAAAATAATATATGGTTTAAATTACTTATAATTAACTATTTTAGATAATAAAACAATAATAATATTTTTTCAAATTTTCGTCTTTAAAAAAGTTATTTTTCTAATCACTCCAATTTATTTTAAAAATATTTTTTTACAGTATCATTTTTTAAAAAGTTCTTTGTATTAAAATATTTCATATTTTATAAAATAAAATTTTTAGGCCATTGATATCATCGAACTATCCCAGATCTCAAAGAGGTCATACTTTTATCCTAGTATAGTAGCTACAGCCCAGCCTTCTCCACCTTCTGCCCTATAAAACCCTTTCTATGCCCAGAGAAAACCACTCCTCTGGCCTCCTTGTCTCGACTATTCAAAGTTTTGTTCATCTCACCGATAGGCAGGCCGTACTATCGAAGAGTGTCATACTTTGCGTGATGTCATCTAGATAAAAATCTTCTCAATTGGAACGAAAATTATATTTTTAATAAAAAACATATCTATCAAAAAATTGTTTTATAATATGAAAAATATATAAATAATATCATTGACATTTAATGGATCATTAAATGGTTAACTTTGATTTAGTAACGAAATGTGTCCAAACATTTTATGGAGCCTAGGTGGATAGTATAGAAAAATATCATATAACTTCTAGACATTTTGATTTATTAATATAGATTTCACAATCATATCATTTACATCAATAAGTAAGTTTGTAGTTTGATAAACAAATATCAACAACACATGGTTATATATGCATGTAACAGTTGTGACACTTAGACAAACTCTTATCTTTTTTATTCATAGGGAAGATATCGCGTCTTGAAGAATGCCAACCTTAAATACCATAATATGGTTTTGTCTTATTGGTTGTGAATGAATCTCACCTTGTATTTCATATAATATCTAGAATAGCTGTGACAGTTATACAAATTTCATATATATTTTTTATTATTAATGTGATGTTATGAAAACTAAAGAAAGTAGGGATGAAAGTTGCCAAACATATAATTGTGAACGGAATGTCTCAAGGACGGGCTGTCCATGGTGCGATCAGCTATGATATACCTACACTCAATTCCGTCTTTAGTAGGTTCATATATAACTTGTGATGACTAATAGTGCCCTCGTGGACACGTTCCTTTTTAAGTCGGTCTGGTCTAATCAAAGTCAACTGCCTCACAGGAAATACATATGAGTTTTCACCGAGCACGTCGCGTGAGTTAATAGACTACCTCTACTATATGCTTTTATACAAGCTTTACTTCTTCCTTCAAACCGGCCAAGCCTTTAGGATGTTTAAGTAGGTTTGGGCTAGGTTGTTGGCTCGTTGCGCTCCTATAATCTCTTGACAAAGTAGGCCTATAATAGGATTTTGAAAGATAGTTTGACTTTGATTTTCAAATTATGGTTTGATGCTGATTTATGGTTATTAGAGATATTTGTTGAGTTGGTTATGTTGGTAATTATGTGGTGGTTAGTAGTTTGTTAGAGTTGGTTTTGTTAGTTACATCTTCTAGATCTTTCTAGATTCTTCTCCTATGGTATATATATAGTGGTCTTTGTCCTTCTTCTTTGGTTAATGAAATACGATCTTATTTGACACATTCACTTTATGGTATCAGAGCTTTTGCTCTGGGATTCCGGTCTTCTTCTCCGGTAATCCGTTCCTTTAGCCTTTCTTTCTCGAATTAACACCATGTCTTCCTCAATGTCATCTTCTTCCACTGCAACAATGCCAACAACAATGCATTCAACCAATCCTCTGCCTAACATTGCAAATTTCTTATTGATTAAGCTTGATGATAACAAATTTCTCAACTGGAAACATCAGATTATCACTATGCTAAAGACCTTAGGCTTATTACAGTTCGTGAAGTCTGAAACACATGCTCCTGATGATTCAGCTGATCGAGAAGTCTAGGAGAAGAATGATGGATATGTCCAAGTGATAATTAATGCTACATTGTCTCCTTTGATTTTGCATCTTGCACGTAACTCAACAACACCTTCGTCTCTGTGGAAGTCAATCGGAGATTCCTTTGTTCAAACAGTTTTCGCAAAACAATCACAGCTGTGCACTCAATTCCATCTCTTCAAACAAAGTACGAAATCAATTGTTGAATTTTTGAATGAAGCTAAGGAGATCGTTGATTCTCTAAATGCAATCGACGATCCAATTTCTGACGATCTATTAGTCTTACAAGTTCTTCAAGGTCTTAAGAGTGACTATGAGAACTTTGTTATGAACATTGAGAATCAAGATAGAACTCTTACTTATTCTCAGTTATGGTCAAAATTGCTCACCTATGAGGTGCGATTAAAGCAACGACAATCAGTTAGTCAACCTGTTCTTGCTGCTATGACTGCCTCCACTATAAATCCACTACATAATGCTCCTTCTAAGATGATTATATGTTAGATTTGTGCAAACTCAGGCCATAAAGCCTCTGCCTGTTACTTTCGGAATATACCGACTGAGCCTTCTCGATTCAACGGTGGTAGTGGAGCTCCCAGTTGTAGTGGTGCATAGTGGAGCGACGCTCGTTCTCGTGGTGGTGGTGGTTGTTCAGGCAGTGGTCGTGGTGGTCACAAGTCGACCAACATCGGTCGATTCAATGCACATTTTGCTGATGCTGCAAGCGATGGTTCTAATTTGGGGATAGGGCTTCACAATGTCCACGGTAATCAATTTGGTCTTGGTGCTGGTGTGCTCGACCCTAGCCCAGCTGGATTTGTTGCTTCGTATACTGGTGTGTTAGGCCCAAGCCTGGCTGAATATGTTGATTCGCATGCCGGTCCTTATTCCTTTGGGCCTCAATCTTCTGGACTCTAGCAACCTGTGTTTACAAATGGCCTATTGTCGCAGCCTAGTTCTACAAATGGACCTGGATTTGAGTCTTCTTATAGACTTGGGCCTAGAAATTTTTAGAATTGGGCCTCAAATGCTACTACTCCTCATTTTGGGCTTAGTGCTGATTTTTCACATGCTTGTCAAATAGTTGAATCTTGGATTCCTGATTCGGGTACGACTACCCATATGACTTCAGATCCCTCTATTGTGTTTGGTACTTTTCCATACACTGGTTCTGAGCGTGTCATTGTTGGTAATGGTACATCTCTTACCATTTCTCATATTGGTTTCTCTTATCTTCATTTATCTCGATGTACCTTATTACTTCGCTATGTTCTTGTGGTTGCTAGCCTTGCCAAGAACTTACTATCAATCATACAACTTGTGATTGATCATCATATATTTGTTTTATCCTCACAGTTTGGTTTGTCTATACAGACGAACATAGGGTAGTCCTCCACCACATGCGAGCTAGTCCTCATCAGCTTTACTCTCTCACTGCTGCATTTTCTGCTTCTCGGGAACTGTGGCATGCAAAGCTCGGTTCCTGTGCTTCTAGGCTATCCTTTTTACCATTGTCATCTAGAACTTTACATGAACCTTGTAATTCATGCTGTATTTCAAAATCTAGTCGATTACCATTTCATTATGTTGTTTCTCACTCTACTGTTCCATTACATGTCATACACTATGATATTTGGGGTCCTTCCCTTGTTGTTTCTTGATTTGGTTATCGTTACTTTATTACATTCATTGATGATTTTAGTCAATTTACATGGATGTATCCTTTGACTGCTTGATCTCATGCAGTTGAGGATTTTCGTCACTTTCGACCTTTGGTCGAAAATCTATTTTCATGTACCATCAAACATCTTCAGTATGATGGTGCTCATGAGTTGACTCATGGCGAGATGGCTCGTTATCTTATGGAGTCTGGCATTGCCTATTGTATTTCTTTCTTCTATACACCCCAACCAAATGGGGTGGCTGAGTGTAAGAATCGTCATATATCTGAGGTTGCACGTGCCTTGTTATTTCATTCTCTATCTACCAAAGAAATTTTGGTATGATGCTTATGCTACTGCAGCCTTCCTTATTAACCGGTTACCTACGCCGGTTCTTCATCATTCTACACCATATAAGGTTTTGTTTGGTACTCGACCTGATTACTCCTTTCTTCGTACTTTTGGGTGCTTATGTTATCCTTTTTTTTGGTGATACTCGTATCAAAACTATCCCCAAAGTCTACTCCATGTATCTTTCTAGGCTATGCTCCTGATCACAGTGGCTATTTGTGTTATGATTATGGTACTTCTCGTACCCTTATATCTCGGCATGTGATTTTTCACGAGTCTGTATTTGAGTTTCCTGATTCTCCGTCCTCCTCCATGTATTCTGATTCCTGCACACTTCCTGATTTCTTTATTCCTCCTCCTTCGTATTCGTTTGAATCATCAGTTGATTTTTCTTCTTCTTCCTCTATTCCTACTCCTTCTTCCTCTATTCCTACTTCTTCTTCTTCTCCCTCTCATCCTTCCCCCTCTCCACCTCCTCCTCCTCCTCATCCTATTATCACTCGTTCTCGTGATCATACTCGTCAGCCTAGATAGTTTCCTAATCATGTTCTCTTTCATGCCACTACTACTCCAACCATCGAGCCTTCTTCTTTTTCTCAGGCTCAGCGTTATTCTGTTTGGTGTGATTCTATGCGCACAGAGATTGGCACGTTGCATTCTAACCATATATGGGATCTTGTTTCCCTACATGCTTCTACCAATATTGTTGGCTGTAAGTGGGTTTATAGGATTAAGCATAATCCTGATAGGTCTGTGAGTCGTTATAAATCCCGCCTTGGTGCTAAGGGCTTTCATCAGACGGAAGGGCTTATTCTATTTAGTCCAGTCGTCAAGCCCTCTACTATTCATCTTGGGTTGTCTGTTGCTTTTTCTCGTGGCTGGACTATTTGTCAGGTCGATGTTAGCAATGCCTTTCTTCATGGTGCTTTGTCTGAGATTGTGTATATGTCTCAACCGCCTGGCTTTGTTGACTCATCACGACCTCATCATGTTTGTCTTCTACGGAAGGCTCTTTATGCCTTAAACAGGCACACCGAGCTTGGTTTTCCAAGCTCTCCTCTGCTCTTTTATCTAGCGGTTTTTCCCGGTGTG
>CM046428.1:46524043-46627215 GCA_025506505.1 Flaveria sonorensis
TTTGTTAACATGAGTGGGTATTTTATAAGGTGTGAATTTCTTTAACTATCGATGGAATTGATACTTGGTGATACACCCAGTGTGTAATGGCATATGGCGTATTCTCATCTTTGGTGGGATGGAGTCAAACATTATTTACCTTATGATGCAAGGTGTTCAAACCTTCATAAAAATGAATGAATGCCAGATCTCATGATATGACATCAAGAATGTTGCTTGAACTGAGGTATGGATAAATGAAGATTTAGCCTTGTTATGTGCCATTAGGAAAAGTGCTAACTCTTTTTGACAAGGTATAAAACTATGTGAGGCCTTATAATGCAACATAATTCAGCCTTTTGACAAGGAAATGCTTAAGCCTAACCTCATATTTAGCAAGGATATGTTAAAGCTAGACCTCAAAGTATATCATCAGTTGAGGTGTGAACTTTTCGTTAAGGCATGTGTTTAAACGAGACTTCATAATGTAATATTGGTCTGGTTGTAAGCTTTTTGGCAATGCTAAGTTTAAGCTAGACCTCATGATGCAACATCAGTTGAGGTGTGAACTTTTTCGCCAGGCTAGGAGTAAATTGTACCTCATAAATGTACCATCTAACGAGGTGCTTAGATATTTATCAAATTGAGCAAATGTAAGGGCTTATGGCATGTCAACATAATACCAAACAATGTTTTTACCATATATTTGATATGTTGGCATTGCGTCGTTGCTATTAAATATAGCTAATTCTTAGCAAAAGAACTTTTTCAAGTGTTTTAATATGTTATAGTTTGCCAAACATGGACATTTTTGTTTATGCGTGCTATTTTACATGAGTAGGTCAAGGTCGGATCCAACGGAGCAATATTGTATTAGGTACTTACTCTTCACATAAGTAGGTTAAGACGGGATCTCATGGAGCATTATTATGAGGTGCTCACCCTTTAGATATTATGGTACAGTAATATGTTCACATAGGATATAATCACGCCCGACCATGAATCCTGATTAATGATATTCGGGTTAGGCAAGATATGCCCTTAGTCGACCAAGGCGGTTTGGCATGAGGCTCTAGCCTAGTAAGATATCTTGTGTTTTGGCCTTTAGCTTGGCTAACCAGCTTACTTGGACTCTAACCTGGAAAAGTAGCTTGGTCTTGCCACACAAGGTTACATATCTCTTGTTTGGGCAATGTAACTTAATCTCCAAGCTGATGGGGTGACTTGATTTTTAGCCAAGCAAATTAATATTTTTTTAGCCAAGCATAATGACTTGTTCTTTGGTGAGGAAATTAACTTGTGCTTAGAGCTCTGGTAAGGTTATTTGCTTTAGAATTTGGGCAAGTAACTTGACTTGATTTAGAGCTTTTGCCAAGACAAGGTGAAATGACTTGGACTTTGGCGTAATATTCACTTGTCTTGAAGTTCTTGCAAATCAAGGTGCCTAACTTGGACTTTGATTAGGCGAGTTTTCTTGAGCCTTGGTTTGAGACTCTAGCCAGGGAGGTAACTTGTCCTCTAGGTTCTAGTCGTACAAAGTGTCTTGATATGAATTTTGGCTTTGCAAGATAACTTTGTTCCAACCAGAAAATGTGACTTCTCTCTTGATTAGGCTTGGTGACTTGAAATTTAGCCAAGTAAGGTGACTTTTTTGGGGACTCTTGCTAGATAAATTAATCTGATTTGGGCACTTTAGCCAAGCAGGTTCATTGATCTTAGAGCTTTGGCATGAAAATGTAGCTTGAATTTGACATCCAGCAAGGTTAATTAACCTTGACTTCTGGATTTTGGCAATGTAAATTCACTTTACTTGTAGCACCGGTAAGGCGGGGTGTCCTATCTTGGACTTTGACTAGGCCATTTGTGTTTTACCAAGTAGGTGTCCAAACAATGTAACTTTGGCTTTAAACAGAAAAGTTGGCTTGGGCCTCACCAAAAATGATGATAGGAAAGGTAACTTGAGTCCTGAGCTTTTGCAAGAACCTAATTTTGATCACACAAGGTGACATGTCTCTAAGTTAGGGTAAGTGGCATAATTTTTGATCATGTAATGATTTTATCTCAGGTTAGGCAACATGACTTGAAGCTTTGCCGAGACAAGACGTAAGAAACTTAGCTTTGGTGCGACTTTTACTTGTCTTTGAAGTTCTGAAAGCAATGTACCCTAACTTGGATTATGATTAGGTGAGCTAACTTAAGCCTTGGTTTAACATTCTAGCCATTAAGGTAATTTATGCTTCAAGTTCTAGCCAAGTAAGGTGGCTTGACTTAGGGTTTGGACAAGGTAACTTAGGCGTTGGCCAAGCAAGTTCACAGAGCTTTAATTGACAAGGTGGCCACGCAAGGTAGCTTGAGATCTGGCCAAGAAAGTTGGTTTGGATTTCACCATGCAAGATAATCAGAGAAGGTAACTCGGACCTTGGCTAGGCAAGTTAGCGTGTCTTGGAGTTTTGACAAGGCTAGGTGAATGACTTAGACTTTGTCTAGGAAATGTAGCTTGCGTTCTTTCAAGGAAGGGATTTTTCTACCACCTTTTTAAGACCTTTCCTTGAGATACATTTTAGAGAAAGTTGACTTAGCCTATCATTAGGCAAGATACCTTTGCTACAACCAGACAAGGTGATTTGGGATGTCATCAAGCAAGGTTTACAAGGCAAGATGTATTTTCTTCCTCATTTAGCACTTCCTTAATCTTATAGTAGGGTTAGACCTATGTTTTTAGCATCTTTGTCTTTGTCTTTAATTTCTTGCTCATCATGTAATCTTTTGTCATTTATCTTTTTAATCCCGGATACTTCTTTAGTGAAGCAGGAGGGGACCTTCTTGGTTCGCTTCTTACTTTCTTGTTATCGATGTCCTGTTAGTTGTTATGTTGAAACAAGGTGATACATATCTGAAGTAAGTTTAGAAATTTAGGCTAAGAAGAGTTCTTGGCATGCTAAGGTGAACTCTTTGTTATAGCCTGACAAGACGACATGTCTCTTGATTAAGTTTGAACTTTATGCAAGCAAGATGGCCTTGGTCTTTGGTCATGCAAGTTGACTAGATTAGACAAGGTAACTCGGGTTATGGACAAGAAAGTTCTCTTGACTTAGAGCGCAGACAAGGAGATATGCTCTAATTTGGTGACGTCATTATGCAAGTTGACTTGAGCTTTACGAGTAAGGTAGCCAAACTAGATAACTTGGACTCTAGTAAGGAAAGTTGACTCGGGCTTCACCAAACAAGATAACTTGGCATGTTGCTAGGAATATTGACTTGGGCTATGGTCAAAAAGGATGACTTGCCCTTGTGATGAATTTTTGACAGTTTCAAGCCTTAAGCTCCACCTGAAAAAATCTTTTTCTTTTCTTTTGAAGAGGTTTGGGAGATTTTCTTTCATGTCTTACTAACCTTTCACTTAGAAAACCTCCATTTTTTGTGTAAGGTATTGAATTTGGTGATTTGGGAAAGTCTACATGTTATTGTCAACCCATGCCCCTTCCATCTTTTTCGCCAAGTTTCCAGTCTTTTGTCAAAGTCTTTGGATTGATACCATAAATTTTTATTCTTATATGAGCTTTTGTGTTATTTTAATATTTGATGAACCACACCAAGATCTTCCTTGGTTCCTTTCATGGTGATAAAGTATCTCATAATAGTCATGAATAGTCATTTTCCATGTGCTTCCATCAAAACAAAACTTCTCAACTTTATAGAGAATATGATAGTTGTCTTTTTTAATATATAACCTTGTTTTCATAGCCTATAAGCCTATAGAGATATAAAATGACAGTTGCAGAAAATCATGTCTTCATAGCCTTTAGGACTATGGAAAGATAAAGTGATGGTTAGGCAAGGTGCATTCGTTTGGGATACTGGCTAGGCCATTGGATTTTCAGTCTATTGAGAAGATGATATGTTTCTTTTTCTCAAAGAGTTTATTACCTATGTTATTGCCTAAGCAACATATCGATGGAACAAGAAATGTGTGTTGCCTTTGGCTAGAAGGGTTATTTCCTTAAGGAAAGGTGGCTTTGGTTTTGGGAGCTCTAGTCTAAGAAGGTAACTTAGCTCTAGGCTTTAGCTAGGATAAGTGGCTTGGCTTGCACTCCTGCTGGCAAGGTAAATTGTTTTTGGCCTGGAGATGTGATATGTATCTTGGCTACGGAAGGTGACATGGGACATGTCTATTAGCTAAAATATGTAACTTTATTTCTCATATAACAAGGTTACTTGATTTGGAGCTTTGATAAGTCAAGATAGCTTAACTCATAACTCTATTAAGGTTAGTTGACCTGACTTAGAGCTTTGCCAAGGAAAGATGACATGAGATCTCATCATACAAGGTGCCTTGGAAAAGAAAAAGGTGACTTGCCCTTACCTGGGCAAGGTAATTTAGCCATCAAAGGATAATTTGCCTTCGACGTGGGAAGGCGACTCATGTTTTATCGTGTAAAATGACATGACTTGGGTTCACCAGGTAAGGCTTAATTTAGGCTATGGTCAAGTAAAATGTCTTGACTCGAGCTTACTAGGAAAGGTAGGTTAGACTCCATCAATAGAAGGAAGCTTGGGTTTTGGTCAAACAATGTGAATTTGAAGCCGATCAGGAAAAATGACTTTAGCTACAGTACAAAAAAAATGGATTGAGGTTTAGCCAAACAAGGTTACCTGGGGCTTTGGTCAGACAACAACATTGGTCGTAGGAAGCAAAGGGTGATTTGGTCTCTAGTTAGGTGAGGTGACTTGGCCTGGAGCCTTGGTAAGACAAATCTAACCTATCTATAAGTTTAGCCAAGTCTTATTATTTGTGCTTTGTTTAAAGAGGGAAAGATGGTAAGTTAGCCATCTTTTTTTTAGAAAGAAAAAAATAAGTTGATAACCTACTACTTGCAAAGCATGTTAGTAAAAGATGATAAGTTATTTTCTCAGAGTTGTTGATAGTGACAACTTGCTATGTTAAAGTTTTTGCTAATTCTAATAAAGTAGATTTAATTTTTGATAATATGCCTAAACCTTGTCTATAATATATAATTCCCAAGTGATGTGGCCTTGTCTAAGAGAAAACAACTCATCTTTAGCCAATGAAAGATGGTCTGGTCATGAAAAATGACTTGGCTCTAGTATGAAAAAATAGGTTACCCTTGTTCTGATTAGATAACTTGCCTGACAACACAAGGGACTTCCTGAGTCTTGCCAGGCTGTGTATGACTTGGAATCTTTGATGGGTGATCCTTTTGATGGTACAAGGCATAGGTTATAGCTGTTAAAGCTAACAAAATCTGTAAAAGCTGACAAAGCCTTGGAAAGCATGCCTAGGTATGTAGGTAAAATCTGCACATTGTAAGAGAAGGCTGACAAAACATAATGGTAAAAATTCATGTGACCTTTATCGGATCATTAAAGGAAAACGTATTCTGGTCGAGTAAAAAGTTGATTAAAAGTTATTAAATTTTAGCCAAATCATAAGGTTTGGTTTTTCTTATTATTTTTTTATTTTTTTAAGGTATTGTTTTACAAATGCGTAGGCCGGATCTTGGAATGACACAGAGGCCAGATCATGGAATGACATAAGGGCCAGCTCTTGGAGAAACATGATGGCAAGGTCTTGAAAAGGCATAAGGGCTGGGTCTTAGAAAAACAAGAAGGCCGAACCTTGCAAAGGTATGAAGGCCGAGTCTTGGGAAGAATGAAGGCCAGGTCTTCTAAAGACATGAAAATCGATTCTTGTAAAGACATGTAGCCTGGGCCTTGCAAAGGCTTGGAGGCCGGGCCTTGCAAAGGCGTGGAAGCCAGGCCTTGCAAAGGCTTGGAGGCCAGGCCTTGGAAAGACATGAAGGCTGGGTCTTGAAAGACCCAGGCTTAGGCTGTGGCCCGAGGAAAAAGAAGGTTTTAAATACGGTTGCCTTTTTCTAGTAAAAGAATATGTGATTTGCCTTGGGAGGGGTAATGCGATATGGCCTTGGCCAAGTGAGGGATGATTTCAGCCATAGATAGTCAAAGTGACAAGGACTTTAGGCAAACAAGATGACCTGACAAGTCAGGCTAAGATCATCCTTGGTTTTTCTTACTGTAGATAGGTGATGACCTGCCTTTTTTCAATCACTCGGCAAGAGTGGTCTTTTCTTGCTCTACTTTATAGATTAGTCATGATAAGTGCAAAGTTTGAAATGATATTTGTAGCTTATAGCTCCCTGCACTAGCACTAATACTTTTATTGTCAGAAAGATGTTAGAAATGAAAAAAAGGAGGCTCTACACCCTAGGTATAGGGTTTGACCCTAATTTTTATCAACATTTTGTCTTTATGGTAAAATCCAAAGTCTTGGTGAACACAGGTGTAAACATAGATCTAGATGTCCAGTATGATATACGAAGACTATAGATCTTGTCATTTTGTCTAGAACACAGGGTGCGAGCATTCATGCGGATTGATATTCTCGGTCCCACAGATGGCGCCACTTGTTGCTACATCCAAATCCGGGTCGGGTATCGTCATCGGGTATGGCTGAGCCTAGCCTTCGTGATTTGTTTCGAAGTTAGAACCTGGCTGTAACCACAAAGAAGATCTACGTTAGAGGGCCCGAGGGGTTTAGCCCCGAGGGCACTCCGACGCTCAAGTCAGTACCAAGCAAAATATGGTCAAGCGTAATATATATACATGAGACAAAGGAATAGACAAGTATAAGAGATGAAGGATTAGAAATAGTCTTGTCGACATAGGATAGCCTTGTCAACTATGTCGACACCGCATGGAGGGAGTCCAGCAGAGCTGGGTGAAGAGAGAAAGAAGAAGCTAATGCTTTGGAGGGAGAAGAGATGAGATGCCAAGTATGGGTGGTTTCACAGGCAAATAGAGTGATCTTGAATGAGTGGTTTGCCTCTATAAAGGGGAAATCCTCAAACTCTAGTGGGCTTGATTAGTGTGGGTTGGGCCAAACCCAATGAGTTATTCTGAATGTGTCCTTGTGATTGACCTAGTAGCTTAAAGGTTGATATGAGGTATCCTTATCCTCAGGAGTGTTAAGGTTTATGTCAGGTTAGCAAGGCCATGCCATAAAGCCTAAAACAATTCTAGGTTGGGTAAGGCTAAGCCAAGTAACTTGAGGTAAGGTAACACAGGTTAAGATAATGCAAGGTAATCTAAGGCCATGCCAAATAGCCTAAGCTGTTGGAACATCTGACAGATAAGGCAAGGCTGAGTAAAACCAAACTATGGAGTCGCAAGGAAAGGTGCATCACGTAATGCTAGAGCACGCCCAATATCTTGAGGTGCCTCTCCATAGTCGTAAACCTACTTACGTCATCTGAGGACAATTTGAAATGACAATCGAAAGATTCTACTTTTTTTTTCCTAACATTCATTCACTTTTATCACTTTAGTTTATTGTCCATATAATAAATTGATTATTAGATGAGTGCTCAATCCAAAGTGTGTTGTATGATGTATGGCCATTGGTTATATGATTAACATATGGAAGATTAGCATGTATATATCTTATTTTTGGTATCGAACGTGATTTGGTATCACATATGTTAATATTATCAAATTAAAATACCACAATACCCTAACCTTTAGTTTGGAAGTTGAAGAAGGCCCAAAACAAAGGATTTTGCTACGTTTTAATATTGATATGCTTCCTAAACAACCATATAAAATCTGCATCTCATCGACACGTCGATCATACATCCGGAACAAACAGTGGCGAATCCATGAATTTCCAGCACCCTCCGGGGGGGGGGGATGTTTAAAAACTAAGATGCTAGCAATGGGTGGGGTCAATATTTATTAAAAACTGCCCAAGCTAAGCTATTTTTACGCACCTTGATCGGCTCATCCTAATATTTATTATAACCAAACAAAAAACTTAGATATTACAATTAAGAAGTTATAATAAAGCGAATCCCTATGCACTTAATTTGGAGAAGCACATGGGAGGGGAGTTCACTGACTTTGTTGATACTTCTAATACATTGAGGTCAAATACTAAGAAGACGGTATCCGGCGACGCCCCCAGGGAGCCTTCTATTCAAGTTGAAGAAAGCAGGCAATGATGCCTTTCATATGCTAGGAATGGAGGCTTCAACATTAGTACATCAAGACGTTAAAAGGGGTGAGAACATGAGGATGTTCGTGAGATGAAGAGGCTGAAACAAAGAGGCAACGAACCGGAGGAAGAAAATGCCCAGGTTGCCTAATAGTTGCTTGAACAAAACACCAAACATAACCAAGACTGGGAGATGTTTGAAGATGTTTATGAAAGGAGTAATACAGTTATGAGGGAGCCTTTGAGGTTTGAACCCTTTCTTAGTTTCATTTAACTCTTATTCTTTCTTTTATTTCTTAATCCTTACCTTACCATGTGTGTAGGTGAAGCTGGAAATGAACTGTCTCGAGGTTCAGTTGTCGAAAGCATGCTCGAAGGGGAAAATGACTCCTTAAGAAAGTCTATGGTGGAGATTTCTAACCAAGTGGTCAGCCTACGGTCTGACATGAGGTGGTTGATAGGGGAACGGGTCCTTAGAACGATTGAAGTCATCCATAATAGTGATGGTTTTATAGACGTTGTGGCACGTATGGTAGCAGTTGTAAAGGTTATAGTACAAACGAGTGCTTGCTAGTTAGGTATGGCCTTCACAGGGACGCAAGGTCACACAGAACTATTACCGTTATGATACGAATGCATGTCTGAAGTTTTCTAACCCAATGATGCTTTTGCTAGAAGTTGTGACAAAATTTGCAACATGTGAAGTCGTTAGAGCTTTAAAGACCTTTCTAGCCCATGTCAAGGAGGATGATCCGAATCAGCCTGAGCATCCTGATAAGCCTATTTAACTCATTGCCTTATGTATTTTTTTTTATTGTTTCTAAGACCATCTTTTATAATCGTTTGTATTTCTTTCGGATAATTCTCATAGTTTTATTGGATATTAGATATCCGATTATCGATAATATCAACATCGCTATCGATGTAGGATCCAAAAAATTTTAATTTGGACAATATCAAAATATTAACATTTAATTGTAACACATTATGGTTCAGTGGAAACACAGATTAAATTAATGTTGGTTGATTATTTAGAGAAATAATCATTGAATAGTTATTTTGTTGAAAAAACTAATTAGTCAATGAGTTAAAAGGTTAAGAATTAGAAAGTTTTTTGGATTTAAAAATATAAAATGTTTATTAACCCCAAGGGTTGTTGGAAATGAATCGTTAATTACTGAGTGAGTTAGATGTTAATTATCCGGTGGTGTAAATTATAAATACAAAATTAGGGGAACCCTAATTCCCAAACACCTTAATCGTCACACTAAAGCCCCCCCCCCTGGTTTCTTTGGACACTAGTTGCCACCACCGTCTTCGCCGGTTTTTTTATCGCACATTGCAAGTGTTGCAAGATTCGATCTTTTCAAGAATTTGATCAACTAACGAGACCGTTGTCGCATCTATCATGTTTGATTTTTGGTTTGAAGTTAAAGGTAGAGTTTTTTAAATACCTTATAGGTTGCGTTTATATTTTGTTTAAATCACATGTAACTGGAGGTCTGTTTTGGGTATTAATAATGAAATAACTAATTGTGTATAATCTTCTACACATTTTAAAACTTTATAAAGTTTGTAACTTTGATATAAAAATTACAACTTTAATGGTTAAAATCACTGCACGATACCCAATAGTGGTATCAGAGCCACTTTCACATGTATTTAAATACTCTTTTGTCCGATATTGTATTTTTATTTGTCAAAAAGGTTTGTTTTTGACAAAAGGATCATAGCTTTGATTAAAAATTGAATCTTTTAATTAAAGTTTGTACCTTTTTCGTTTATGGTTGATTGTGTGAAAATCTAACACTAGTGACTCGTGATCGTATGTTTATTTGGTTGGTTTTTTCAAGTTGTAATCTTTGAATCTTTTTGAGTGAAACCCTTTATGTAATAAATAGGTTTATTTAGTTTTTTTTAAACGTTATTTATTCAAAAATTGTAAACCAAAAACAAAGATTCAAAAACCGAAGACAAAGAGAAAGAGGAGTCTAGACAGATCTTCGACTTAGTGGGAGCTAACCGACTAAACAAAACAATATTTACACTAATGATAGAGTTAATTACCCAAATAGTCCTCGTGGGTTAATGTGATGATTCCTAGGTTTGGATACTAGCTTATTAACAACAACCTTGAGGCTTTGTGATTTTAGTTTGTAACGAGTTTGGGGTCTACTGCTAAACTCTCGTTAAAATTTTATGTTACGCTTAAAGGTATTTTAGTTTTTTCACTTCTATGGAACCAATTTTACTATTTAACAATTTAAAGAAACCATTTGTGTAATTAACACTAAAATAAAAAATTAAAATCCAACCCCGCCTAACCCATTTGGTGGCGGTTGAATCAGATGGTGGTGACAAGGAGTGTGTTATGCCCAACAATAGAGACAGAGCTCAGATGACAAGGTCATGATCGCGATGAAAATGAAATGATTGTTGTAGTCATTCGTGGTGGTGGCCGCTAGCAGGGAGCAAGTGAGGGAGACCATGGAGCGTGAGTGCGTCGGGTTGAGTTGTATTTTTAATTCATACATAACTACATAAAATGGTCCCTAGATTAAAAAAAGTGGTAAATTACACGGAGCGTCCCTGAGGTTTGCTCAAATTTCATATTTCGTCTCTATGATTGAAAAATTACATGTTTAGTCTTAATGTTTGAAAAAACATAACACTTTTTATTCCCAACCCTAACTGCCATTAAAATGTTCATTTAGGTGAGTGTGAAATCATCGTTTTACCCCTCTATTTAAAAATTAATCATTCAAAAAGCAGTTCAAACAACTTAATAACAATATTAATTAGTACACGAGACCCACCCCACATACCCCACCCCATTTTACCTTACTTCTTCCTCTCTATCGCAACAACAAACCACCACCACACACCTCGCGACCACCACCACCACACACCGCATCCGACAGCCACCACCACCACATACACCCATCTCTGGCAGCCATGGTGGGACTATGATGGTAGCCTTGTATGAAGGGAAGGGATTCAGACGAGGAGGGGGGTATAGGTGGGGTGGGTGATTTTCCTTTTTGTATAATTTATTATATTTGTTTGTTATTTTAATAAAAATAGGTGGGATCAAAATATTTTGTCTTATTATAAAATGACACAAGGGTATAATGGTTATTTAGCAGAAAAATTTAACTAGTGTTAGAGGCAGAGGCGAAAAATATTACGTTTTTTCACATGTAACTTTTTAATCCTAGGAACGAAAGATGAGATTTAAACAAAATTCAGGAACAATCCGTGTAATTTACTCTTAAAAATTTATAAATCGGTCCCTTAAAGGTATTTCAATCATATTATTTTGATTTAATAAAAAATTTAACCAAAGTCAGCCTTAGATCTTAAAACTTTTATAAAATTAAAATCCACAAGGCTAAAATTTATTATTAGAAAAAAATTAAAACTTAAACTTATGAACCGCACTAACCATAGAGACCACTACTGTAATTAACTCAAAATTATACTACATAATTTTCCATTCTTCTAAAAAAACGGTGATAGAGTAAATAAAAAGGTAATATGTTGGCAACACACACTCGACGTTATGAAAAAGCAGATCCCATCTCGAAAACACACTGTCACCGACCACCCTTCGAATCCTACGGTTATCAACAGCCATCTTTTTCACTAAACCCTAACCACTTCCTCCTCACCCCCGGTATCCTTACTCTCGACTTATCAGATCTACCAATGCTGCATTTCTGATCTCTCAATCTTTATCGTATGTTTCTTTCTCACAGTATAAATTAATTGAGTTACGTAATCTGCAAGTAGAATGAGGTAGATTTTGAGGAAATTTTTGTTATTCTCCAGGATTTTTGATACTGTTGGAGTTGTTGATCTGTCTGTTGCTATTCCAGATCTGTTTCAATTTGAGTTTTTAGATTTGTTAGATCTGTGTGTGTGAATTTGTTAGTATGTGCTCATTTGTTAACTTGTGGTTTTGGTTTTTGAATGTAAATGCACAATGAGCAGAGCAAGTGTAGTTGAAATTGCATTTGCAGTTAACGTCATTATAAAACGTTAGAACATAGCTCTTGTGGAACAGAGGAATGTACACATATTGATTGATCTAATTGAACAGTGTGTTTAATTTAATGTGGATAATTCTAATATTTAGTTACTAAAAGAGTTGATTCTGAGGTGATTTTTAGTGTTAAGTGCGTGTGGTGTTTGTTTCATTTCTGCTTGCAACTGTTGCTGTGAGTTTTTCTTTGATGATGTAGTTGATTATTTTAGGGATAAAATCATAAAGTAGTAACCAAATTTCAATATCGTTCCACTAAAACCACTAAAGTTTCAATATTGTTTCGTTGTTTTGAATTTAAATGGAAAAGTTATGAAACTTTGGTACTGTTTAGCTACTTCCCTTTGTTACATTACCCGTTACTACAAGTTAAAGTTGAAAAGAATAATCACTAAATAGTAATCAAGTTTCATAACTTCCCATTGAGGTCACTTGTTCTTAACCATATAAGAAAAACTTCACAACAATAGAACAATTCTGAAAGATGTAGATTTTGTACTTAGAAAACATTTCGAGTGAACTTTAGTGGAACTCCATAGGAAGAAACCTGGTTATTATTTGATGACATATTCCCTTATTTTTTAATAGGATGTTCGAGTGTGTTTACTTAGATATTACTTACAACTTCTTTGTTAATTTTATTTTGGTTCTATATGTAAAGACTGAATAGAACTAAAACCATAAGAAAAAGTCAATGTAGTAAACAGTTAAAGTCGAATAGGAGAACTGATCATCAATTTGTTCCTTGTAGGTTTTGAGATAATCTGAATTCATGTGTGGCTAAGCTTGAGCAGTGTTTCAGAGATCGGATTTGTGTTCCTTAAGACCAATGGCTCTGTCATTGATCTCAAGAGGAACTTACTGGCTTCTTTTCACTTATGTGATTTTTGTCTCACATTTTTGCGATGGGTTTTATTTACCTGGAAGCTACATGCATACGTATTCAACACGAGATGAAATATTTGCCAAAGTTAATTCTTTAACATCTATTGAGACCGAGCTTCCCTTTAGTTATTACAGTCTACCATACTGCACACCTGCTGGAGGAATAAAGAAAAGTGCAGAGAATCTTGGAGAACTTCTTATGGGTGACCAAATTGATAACTCTCCTTATCGTTTCAGAATGAATGTCAACGAATCTGTTTTCCTCTGCACAACCCGCCCATTAAGTGAACATGAGGTTAAGCTTTTGAAACAGAGAACTCATGACTTGTATCAAGTTAATATGATTTTAGACAATTTGCCTGCTATGAGATTTGCCTACCAGAATGAACATAAGGTTCAGTGGACCGGATTCCCTGTTGGATACTCACCTCCCAACACTGATGATGTTTACATAATCAATCATTTGAAGTTTAAAGTCTTCATACATGAATATGAAGGCACAGGTGTGCAGATACTTGGTACAGGAGAAGAGGGTATGGGTGTAATATCAACTGCTGATGATGAGAAGAAGGCTTCAGGATATGAGATTGTTGGTTTTGAGGTTTCTCCGTGTAGTGTAAAATACGACCCTGAAAAAATGGCAAAACTTCATCAGTATGATGAGGTATCATCTGTTAACTGCCCAGTTGATTTGGAGAAGTCTCAAGTTATAAAAGAACACGAGAGAGTCTCTTTTACTTATGAAGTTGAGTTTGTGAAAAGTGACACCAAATGGCCGTCTCGTTGGGACGCTTATTTGAAAATGGAAGGCTCTCGTGTCCACTGGTTTTCAATCTTGAACTCGCTCATGGTGATTTTCTTTCTAGCTGGTATTGTTTTTGTCATCTTTTTAAGAACAGTGAGACGGGATCTCACTCGTTATGAAGAACTTGACAAAGAATCACAAGCACAAATGAACGAAGAGTTATCCGGATGGAAACTTGTTGTTGGTGATGTTTTTCGCGAACCAAATCACTCCAAACTCTTATGTGTAATGATTGGAGACGGGGTCCAAATCATGGGAATGGCAATTGTCACTATAATATTTGCTGCTTTAGGGTTTATGTCACCGGCTTCACGAGGTATGCTTCTAACCGGAATGATAATCCTTTATCTTTTCTTAGGAACGGGAGCCGGTTATGCTGGTGTGTATCTACACCGAATAATCAAAGGTACATCAGAAGGATGGAGATCTGTATCTTGGTCTATTGCATGTTTCTTCCCAGGGGTTGTTTTTGTCATCCTTACTGTTCTTAATTTCCTTCTATGGGGGAACAATAGCTCTGGTGCAATTCCTCTATCTTTATACTTCAAACTCATATCACTCTGGTTCTTCATATCGGTCCCGCTCACCCTATTAGGTGGATACTTAGCGACCCGTGCTGAACCCTTACAGTACCCGGTTCGAACCAACCAGATAGCTAGGGAGATCCCGGCTAGAAAATACCCATCATGGCTGCTAGTTCTCGGTGCAGGAACACTCCCATTTGGAACCCTCTTTATTGAACTGTTTTTCATTCTTACTAGCATCTGGCTTGGAAGATTCTATTACGTGTTCGGGTTTTTGCTGGTGGTTCTTCTCTTACTGGTCATTGTTTGTGCAGAAGTTTCTGTAGTTCTCACTTACGTGCATCTTTGTGTTGAGGACTGGCAATGGTGGTGGAAAGCCTTTTATGCCTCGGGTTCGGTTTCTCTTTATGTGTTCTTGTATTCGATAAACTATTTGGTTTTCGAGTTGCAGAGCTTAAGCGGTCCGGTATCTGCTATACTCTATCTCGGTTACTCGTTGATCATTGCAGTTGCTATCTTGTTGTCTACGGGCACCATCGGGTTTATAACATCTTTCTACTTTGTTCACTATCTTTTTTCGTCAGTTAAGATCGACTAAAACACCACCCAAATACTGGTTCATGTTAACCATTTGAAGTGATATTGTTCCCCATTTAAGGTTAGAGATTTCAGCAGCATTATATTTATCTTGTTTGTTTGTTTGTTTTCTGCTCTTTTATTACATGTATGTTTCAACATTCAAAAGAAATGCAGTATAAATATCAATGATTCCTATATGTATTCTTTTGACTTGTGATTTTTTGTTTGTTAAATTGGAGATCATTCTTTCGCTATATGCTTTTGATTTGTAGTGAGATTGACAAAAATATTACTAATATATTTGTTCACTATCTTTTTTCATCGGTTAAGATCGGTTAAACGGATCCTGGAAACTAGTTGCCCCTATCCGATTGAAGCAGAGACGGTTCATATGTTCGACTTGTTTGTGTGCTGCACTTCTGTTACATGTGTGTTTCTATGTTCAAAAGAAATGAACTATAAATATAAACTAGAATGGAGCCCTCGCATCCCGTTGAATATTTACTAAGATTCAAAGCGAAAAGATTTGTTGAGATCCGCATGTTACAACAAGATACACAGCAAACGTTTTTAAACGTTTTAAACAAAGTTTACGTTGCATTCCAAGTAACTTTTATATCTACTCTATGTGGTTTTGCATAAAATGCTACATATCAAAAGTTAGTGCTGTTCAAATATATTCGAACCCGAAACCGAAATATCCGAAATTTCGGATCCGAATTTTCGGATATCCGAATTTTCGGATATCCGAATTTTCGGATATCCGAATTTTCGGATACGGGTTCTAGTGAAATTCACTATCTGAAATTTTTAGATATTCAAAATTCGAATATTCGAATTTCGGATATCTGAATTTGAACACCCCTATTAAAAGCATAAGTCCATTGCCTGTCCACAACAACATGATAACGGTAAACACCAACATCAAACAATTACTCCTAATAAAAAACAGAAATCCTAAATATACGATCCACAAAGCACAAACATAAATTCTAGAGGAACAACCGTGTCCTCCACATTAATCAGGTTCAAATGTTGCATACATATTTGCTCAATATCTTTACTGTTGACGTAGGGCCCCGGACTTCTTCTACAAACCCGGACCCGATCCAAATTAGGACCGGATCACCCGACTCACGGTAATAAAAGACACGTGTCTTACATCCAAGGCGTCATAATTATCACTAATCTTGACCGTTGATTAAACACACACTCGAAAACATGAGGGGTAGGACTCAATGATGTAAGATATTATTTTGGGACCACTCCCATCACCATATTTGACATGAAAAGCATACATCATAGTTACCTATAAAAACAAGTAAAAGGAAATGATCTTACCATGCACAAATACACCTTAAAACTCTCTCCCTCTTTTCTCCTTCACCCCCTACTTATATTTCCAGTTACTTGTTCTCACGCCGAATGATGGTTACAAGGAGACTTCCCCCTGTGTGATGCTTTAACCGGTATTACTTGATTGTGTGTAGGCTATTGATTGACGGGGATCACTCGGTGGATCAAAGCTCAGTCGGGTAGGATCAAATCCGTTGAGGTTTGTATTTTCAGTTACCTAATTCTTCACTATTTGCGGCATTTATATTGTTTTTTTCATTGGGAGTGAAAGAGCTAAAGACTGTTTTCATTTCTGTCATCACGTGTCTTTTATTTCTCTTTGCAACATAATAGACAAGTTACACATAATAAACCACTGACTCTAGGTTTACACTTAGAAATAGATGGAAGCTGTCAGCATTATGCATCCAAACGAAAGAAACAAGATAATCCCTAATAATGTATAGCAATGTAAGAATCAAGATAACCAATAAAAGTATAACTCAATAAAAGTATAACTACATAAGTAGAGGTGGGTTTATGTTACTTACAAATGAGTTCCATAGATGCATCACTCGTTTGGCAGTTTAGGTTAACATCAATGTTGGATCAGGTACCTCTCTTGTTGGTTTGTGTTTTTGTTTGTTTAGTATAAACTATGCTATTTGAACATATTGAACAATATGGTGGTTAGCTTAAGCAATCATCAACTAGTACATCAGAAAAAAAAAGTTTAAAAATCAAAATGAATATAAACTTAAACTAGCTGAATTATTCATCCACTGTTGAAGAAAATGTTACAATATATAGGATACACGATCAATAACGCTCTCCCTAGAGTTAAGCGCTCTCTCTCTCTCTCTCTCTTAGTTACTCATAATTAGTTGTGGAGTTCAGCCGAACAGTTACAATTAAATGAACATGAAAATAACAAACTAATAAAGAGGTAAAGAGACAAGTTTAATCTCTAAAGTTGGCATTTCTGACTCATACACTATACACATTACTTTTTCCACTGACCACCACACACCAGTGGAAGATCTTCGATCTTCATCACAAGAAAGTCTTCAAGGGATCGCTCTTCAGTGGTGTCTTGATATGGTCTTTGGTCAGAGATTACTTCTTCAAGGGGATTGATATTCATCTGTTGTTATTCATCATGGTTACCTCATTAGGGGATTGATAATGAAAACCAAATGTAGCTTGTATTGCTTCATAGCTTGGATACCAGCAAGCATATCTATGGTTGGTTTGCGTTTTTGTGTTCATTTAAGCATTTATCATCTAGTATATTAGAAAAGCAAGCTTGTAGAATAAAGGACATAGATTCTTGAACTTGTCAGATTATTTATTCAGATAGAAGATCAATAACAGTACCTTTAGAGTCAATATATCGCTCTCTCTTATCAGTTACGCATAATTAGTTACGTATTTATAGTCTAATAGTTATGGTTAAAAGAATATGAAAACAACAAGCTAATAAAGAGGTAAAAAGCTAAGTGTAATCTCTAATAGTTGGCACTTCTAATATATACCACTACTAGAAAATATACCTTTAATGACACGCAAAACTGTGTCATAAAAAATATTGTCATTGCTACTAAAAACTAAATGAATGACGACACGCATTCTTGCGTGTCATTATTTTATTTTTGTAAACAGAAGAAAAAAACACGGGCAATGCTTTTAATTAAACTCGTGTATCTTTTCTTGTCATCTTTTAATTTTTGAAACCCCCACTTATACTCAAGATTTGAATATATTACTCTTGCCCCCTTCCATTGATTAACACCCTAATACCAGTGCTTTCTTGCCTAGCTACCAACACCGCCACGCCCCCACCCTGCGACCACCACCGCCCACACCCATCGATCGGAAGTCAACACCCTACCATGTTTGAATCCGCCACATTCAAAGCCCAATCTGAAGCCCTCGACCACCACCACCACATTCGACCACGTTTGAAGCCGCCACATTCGAAGTCCAATCTGAAGCCCTCGACCACCACTACCACATTTGAAGACCTCGACCACTACCACCACATTTGAAGCCCAATCTGAAATCCCAAATCCCCAAACCATAATCAAATCCCAAAACCCTAAACATGTATTGTTTTATCTTCATTTATTGAATTTTGTATTTTAGATTATAATCAAGAGTGGTCGAAGGTTTTCAAGACTTAGGTTAAATAATTTGGTATTTTCATCAAGTGGCTTCACAAGCATCGACCCTTTCAAGTGATACAGATGGCAAAATCGTGAACTTTAACATGTCATATTTAAGAAGAAGCAGGTTCTCACACCTTAAGTTTGGGTCACCTCGGGCCATGTGAACTGTTGGATCGGGTTGGTTTGGACAAACAAGAACTTCTTCTAAGATCGGTAACTAATAAATATGGAATCTAAGGTAGATACTAACTATCACTGCACAGATACTTTGAGAAAATGTAAATGCACAAGTTGTTCTTTTAAAGTATTCACTTGATTAATTGGTTTGTACAAATATTACAATTTGGCAGATACAATCAAATGACTTGAAAAGGTTGCCTCTACTATACAGGTGTGAGGAATTTTATACTAAGAAATCAAAACAACAAGAATAAATTATTCTATGTTCAGACTACATCAAACAGATAATCTATGTATCGAAGTTGGCAGCTTTAGTACTATGTTGTCTCTAAAAGGTGAAACACAGTAGCCGTCAGCACATACAATCTTGTTCTAAGTAGCAGTCGATCAGCAGGTCATGGAGTTTATTGCTGATCGGTAGTTGATCTGCGTATACTGATTAGCAGACATTCAGCATATCTAGTTTGACAGTTGCTTCAGCATATGCTGATCAGCAGTCATTCAGCATACGTACTTCGGCAGTGGATTCAGCACTTGGCCTGATTTGGCAGTTGGCAACTAACGCTGAAATCCCGAGTTTTCGATAGCTTCATCCTTTATGATTCAACAAATTCCCCTAGGATGATGCTACCAAAACTCTATCCTTCAAGTATTCTGATAAGGAGAAGTTTATACATATATCCTCTTCTATCTCTTAAGAGATTGTCAAGTGGTAGGTTCACCAAATCCTTCATGTTGTGTCGATAGAGTTTGAAAAGATTATACTCTTTAACTTCAACTTTGCCGACACCAACATATGTTAGAGTGAAGGTACTGAATAAGGAATTGTAACTCCAATGGGTGATTGGATCATGAACGATCAGTGGAGTCACATGTATAACTTCTTCTTCTTCCCTTTGCTCAGCCTTGTTTCTATAATTTATCTTTAGAATGGCAGCCATAGATTTGTACTTGTCTGGCATGCCTTCATATTCCGAAGATAGTTTATGCATCCTCTTTAAGTCTTTAAGGCCGAGCTTTAAAACCTCCAGCTCAGATAGAAAGAAAGATTTGGACTTGTTCTTTCTTTCTATGAATATGTTCTCAGCTTTAAAATTATAACCCTATTTTATGATTGTTGTACCATCATTATCATCATATTCTGAGGGTTCTTCCTCTTCTTTGAGATGTTCCAATCTATGTCTCATCCTGTCAGCCACATCTGTGATGACTACTTCATCTGTTGAATCATCAGATTGGCTATGGGAAGGGGATTTAGCTGTCTTAGGAGCTTGTTGAACTTATGGAGAACCATGCTCAGTGGTTTGAGTAAGTGGAGAAGTACTAAGAGGTGATTGTGGTTGGTGGCTGGGTTCGAGAGATGGATTGGTTTCAATAGCTATAGACTCTAGTTTCTTCTTTCTTTGTTTTGTAGCTTACCTTGACCTTTCTAAATGAGAGTTGTATATTCATTAGTACTTTCTCCACTTCCCTTGCCTCGGAATCATTGCTTAAATTCCTTAATCTCAGCCTAGTCAAGTCAACTATCTCAAACCGGTTGAAGCATACCAGTTGGTTTCTTGAGTAAGCCATTCTTCCAGCTGCTGATCTGGTTATGAAGTATGTATTCTTTTTCTGATCATATTCCCACTTCACTATTGAATCATGTACTAATAGTGGTGTTTCAGGTATCTCTTCACTAGCATTAGCTTTGACTAAGTCTAGTAGTTTATGCAGCAACACTTTGGATTCATTATTTTTGCATCCAAAAATGTTGAAGTACTCAGCTATTTGCTCTAAAATATCACAGGGAAAATCAAGTACCTCATTTTCATGATCGTAGTACATGATTTCCCCATTAGCCCTCTTAACAACAAATTTCTTCATTTGAGCAAGATACCTAGCAACCACTATCTTTATTCCTTTGAGTATCTTCTCCTCTACTTCTAGATCAACAATCCTTGCTTTTACAACTTTTTTTGGTGCTTTACTTTTCTTTGCAATGATTGAGAAGATGGGTTAATTGTCATCAGAGGTTGTTGATGTACATACAGTCAAGGGATGCTAGAGGCTTAATCGTCAGATGGGAGGACTTCTGAATAACTTTCTTTGATTTGGCTTGTTGTCTTTCCTATTTCTCCCTAGCTTGTTCAAACTTTGGAAGCTCTCCAACAACAATCTTTTATCTGATTCCTCTCATATTCAGATCAAGAGTTGACATACTTATTGGTTCTACTTGTCTACCAGAGAAACCATAGTATTTGAGAAATTGCTTCATCCGTTGCTTGTCCCTAAACTCTTACTAAACTTTTTCTACTTTTCTCTTATCTTATTCAGCCCTCTTTCTTCTAGCTGACTCAGCTGCTTTCTCTATCTCAGCATGAGTTGCAACTATTAGCTTTGATTTTATCTCAGTAGTGCTCCACTCTATGATCTCATCAAATTTGAATCCTTTCAACTCAAGTTGAGCTTCTAGGAGACTCTTTTTTCATCCTTCTTTTCTTTCTTTATAGAAGAGATCACATTTTGGATTCACAAGATGCAGCTGTTGAAGCCTACTAAGTTGCTTTTCTTTGGTGCTTTTGGCAGATGGCCTTGATGACTTAGATGGCACATTCTTGAAAGTTTTGGCCTTTGGTTTGGGTGGAACTTTTGATGTTGTTCTGCTGGGTTTACCACCATGGTTGAATTCTCTTGTTGTAGTTCTTGTAGGTCTTGAATCCTTTGCACTTTTGATTAGTGCAATGATGTTCTTATTCACCGAGGATTCTTGAGTTCTGCCTGCCTTCAGAACCATAACTTATTTTTCAACATTTCGTGGGAACAACTTCACCTTCTTTGTCATCAGAAATCTAGCCTTTGATTTTTATGACTTAACTTTAATTTCTTCTTCAACAGTCATAGGTCTCTTACCTTTGTCTTAGGTAGAGACTTCAGTAAGTCTGACTGCTGAAGTGAGAGTTCCGCCTGATGCCTCGCCAGATGACTTTGTATCATCAGAAGTTGTCTGAGCTCTTTAAGCGTCATAGTGACTTCTGGGCCCCCAGTTTCCACATTTACCTTAGAGTTAACTAGGGTTTCAGTTTCAACCTCCGATTGACCAAATATCACCTCAGCTGATTTTATGAGTTCAGACTCAGGTGTGTCTTTTTCTTGTTTATGAAGTTGGGTTGGTTCAGCCTTAAGAGTCACCCCATGTCTTTCCATGTCATCATCCATGGTCTGGGTGCCTCTTGTGTAAACAACCATTTTGTCTAAGGATTCATCTGCCGAAGAAGTCTTTTTTTGGTACTTTCAGCAGTTGCATCAGTACCTAATTTGTTCAGTATTTCAACAGCTTCTAAGAGCACTTTTAGCAGTGGTGCTTCTTCTTCAGCAGATGCCTTGGGAAAAGCTTCAAGACCAAGCATGAGCTCTCTATTTGATGATTCCTTATCAGATCTCTTTCTTTTAAGATAGAGCATAGAAGAAGTGCTGGATCTTTTTAGCATGGACAATTTCTTCTTCCCAAGTTGAACCTTTTGGTTCATCCTCTTTTTCACTGTTCTATCTTTCATCTCCTTTTCCTTCAAGCTAGCATAGCCATATCTATCAAGAAGCTTATTCAATTTGGCTTCAGCTTCTGACAGAGGCTCATATTGATCAATCTATTTGGATGAGAAAGAGATTGGCTAAGCAGCATGTACAATTTGAGTAGCCAATCTCTAGAGAATGTCATCAGCTTCTTTGGGCTCATCTTCCCCCTTTTTGGTAGCTTCATCTGAGATTGCAGATGAAACTAGACATGGAGAGGATGAAACATCCAAAGGTTCTTATGGTGGTGAGAGTTGAAGGTTGAGAATGATTGATTGTTGAAGGTCAATGGTCTCTTGAAGTTGCTCCACTTTATATTAAAGATCCACTGCCTTAGCAGCAGCTTGCTGAAGAGTTGTAAGTTGTTCTTCAAGGGTTTTGACTCTTGCAGCTTGCTGTTGGAGAGTTCTGAGTTGGGCTTCTACCTCAGACACTCTATTTGCCGAAGATTTTAGCAGACAGTTCTCAAATTCGAGAACTGTGGCTCTTTTTGCATAACCTTGAAACCTTGTATTTTCAGCTTGTAAGGATTTGAGTTGTTGAGCAAGCTTAAGGTTTTGGGCCTTCAATTCACCTATTTGTTTCATACTTCCTTCATCCACAAATGTGGAATCCTTGGGAGATGAGCTACTAGGCCGACCCTCTACACCCTCACCACCAGATATGGTTTCTTGGCGCCCTAGATTCCGTTCCTCAAGGAATGACTCTAAGGAGACATTATCAAGATGTGTTGCCATGGTTGAGGTCTTAGTGATGTTGTCTCTGTCTTGCTGATCAATTGATGGATCAACAGTAGAGACACCCTCGTCCACATTGTTCCTTTCCTCCCTAGGATCAACCTCTTGGGATGAAGGATGTGGGTCAGATGTTGCTACAAACAAAATCAGTCTCCACTATCTGTATTGTTTGAAGAGGGGAAGATAATGGATCATCCTGATATGTATTAGGGATATCATCATCCTGGGTGATAAACATGTGTATGGGAGAGAGTGGAGTTGAGTCTAATGGCTTGGGATGTGAACCAGTTCCCAATGAGACTTCTTCCTCAGAGATTGTCTCAGTTATATGGGTATCCCTTTTGATTTTCTCAATGGAGTGTTGGGACTCCGATTGAGGGCTTATAGCGAGGGTGTGGGTCTGCTCAGAAGAAGGAAGAGAAACCTTCTTCATTTAGCCTTATCTAGGTGTGGCTGACACCTTTAACTTGACTGGGATCCTAGTTTCCAGTCTTATCTTTTTGAGGGGAGGTGATTTGGGGGCCTTCATCCTCTTAGTAGAAGATGTAGGGGTTGG
This sequence comes from Flaveria sonorensis, assembly GCA_025506505.1. Classification (NCBI taxonomy): domain Eukaryota; kingdom Viridiplantae; phylum Streptophyta; class Magnoliopsida; order Asterales; family Asteraceae; genus Flaveria; species Flaveria sonorensis. The sequence goes on from CM046428.1 coordinate 46,547,418, forward strand.
TTTTTTGCTTGTGAGATTTTGGCTTTAATGTGGAGGATGTGAGATCAGCAATGGTGGGTATGTCCATGCTGCCACCCTAACGCTAGTGACCTTAAGCATATGACCAAACAAGGGAGTTACCTTCCCTGAAAAAGATTTTGGAATTGCTCTAAACATTGAAAATATTGCCTTGTTCAAATTTCCTAGAGCATGAACAACTCCGCTATGTTTTAGTTTATCCCCTAATTCTTCTTGTAAAATCAGTTGTAAGAATCTAGGGTACGTTATAAACTTATATTTTGCAGTAGAAGTTACGTTTTACCATAGATGTTGAAAAATGAAGTTTGAAAAATGATAATTCTGTTGTTTGACCAAACAATGGATAGCCCCTGCTAAATCCAATGGTACTTGGTGCTATCCTCCTGACTTGTTGGAAAGACTATGTTGGAAGATATGAAGGATGATATACCAGTGATTTGGAGAAGGTGGACGTCGGGAGGGGTCCTTCATATCACATCTCCATGAAGGTGGCACTAACCACTTCTTTAAAGAAAGAAGATTCACCATTGGCGTTATTCAACTTCAGATGTTGACGAATTTTGGCGCATGATATGGTGACCTTCATCCCTTGCACTGTCGTAGTGATGACCTTTACTCCATGTTCTCGTTGTATAGAGCATGTGATCCAAAATTCCCTGATGTGTGACTCACAAATCACTATGTCTATTGTGATAGGAAAGCCATAGTTGCTATTGCTTAGAAATTTAAGGACATGATCATAGACCTCATGACCTATGGGTTGAAGTGATGCGTTGATGTTGTGATTCGGGTGGAATTCTAGGGTTTGAGGTTGAGCAGCCATTGAAAGTGGCTTGAGATTGGTAGGAATTTGAGAGATCAAAGGTTTAAGGGTTTGCTTTGTGAGGAAAATTGAAGATGACAATGGTGGGAAACATTTGATTTTAACAGTTATGGGTAATATATAAAATTGTGACTTTTAAAATATTTTACCATCGTAACTGTAAAATCGACAACGTGAGATGATAAAACAGTCTTTTCAGGTAACTTCTCCCGCGCCACTATATATCGGAAGATGAAAGTGGGACCTACCGGATCTTTTTCAAAAACATGTGTTGAATTCATCCTATCTGCCGAATCTCCAATTCGGCAGATACCCGCTTTGCCCAGTTATCTGCTGACTAGCATAGTTCGGCATATACCTAAATATCTGCTGATATTCGGCAGATACCTATTTATCTTCTAATTTGCAATTTTTGGCGGATACATAATTTTTTCTATTTTATCAAGAAGAGCATTTCTTTACATAATTTTCAGATATCATTAATTCAAATCATTTAATTATTCAAAGTTTCTCATCCCAATAGCAGATACAAGATATTTAAATAGTAATTCATCAAAAGCCTTTGTGAATAAATATGTATATTGTTCATTTGTATGAAGCTTAATTAATTTATTGATTTTTCTTTTCTGTACAATCTCTAATGAAATGATACCTGATATTAATGTGCTTTGTCTTTGAATGCTGAATAGGATTGTTAGTGATTGAGATGGCATTGTTGTTGTCAATGTGAATTGGAGTGTTGATGAAGGTTACTCCATAATCTCTAAGTTGAGTTTGAATCCATAGCACCTGAGCACAACAACTTGATGCAGCAATGTATTCTGCTTCGATAGTTGATATGGAGACACAAGTTTGCTTCTTGTATTGCCATGAAACCAGTCTTCCCCCTAGAAATTGATATCCTCCTGAGGTGGACTTCTTGCATCCTTTATAGTCACTATGTGTATATCCATAGAGATTGAAGTCAGCACTCTTAGGATACCATAATCCCAACTTAGGTTCTCCTTTGAGATACTTTAGAATCCACTTGGCAACCATGAGATGTGACGTTTTTGGAGCAGCTTGGAATCTTAAACACATGCATGTGGAAAACATGATATCTGGTCTGCTGGCTGTAAAATACATGAGAGATCCAATGATGGCTCCGTACTGCTGCTAATCAACTGCTTCCCCCTGAAGATCAGGAGTTCATGAACATGTCTTCAACATCAAGGTTTTAACAGCTTTAGCATTAGTAGCTTGAAATCTCATTAAGATCTCCTGAACATACTTAGATTGATTTATGAAGATGCCATCTGGAGTTTATTTTACTTGCAGCCCGAGAAAGAAAGTGAGCCCTTCCATTGAACTCATCTCAAATTTTGAGCTTTACACAAGCTCTTATTTGTAGACCTGAAGATGATATAATCCACATACACTTGTACCAATATGATATCCAAATCAACCTTCTTAATAAAGAGAGTTTTATTTATGGATCCTCTGTGTATCCATTGTTTAGGAGAGAAGTAGAGAGTGTCTCATACCATTTCCATAGTGCTTGATGAAGACCATAATGGGCTTTATCAAGTTTGCATACATGATCTAGATACTTGGGATTTTCAAAGCCTGGAGGTTAATTGACATAAACTTCTTCATCAATCTCACCATAGAGAAATGCACTCTTGACATCCATGTGAAACTCCTTGAAGTCTTTGGAGGAAGCAAATGCTAGAACAATTCTGATTGCTTCAAGTCTGGCCACTAGAGCAAAGACTTTATCATAATCAATCGGTTCTTCTTGTGTGTACCCTTGTACCACAAGTCTAGCCTTGTTCTTGATAATAATGCCTCTGTCATCTTTCTTGTTTCTGAAAACCCATTTGGTCCCTATCGCAGTCTTCCCCCTTGAAAGTTCTACCCAGCTGTTATCTCTTAAGGACTCATCAACTTTCTTTGGTTCCAATTAAGAAAGAAAGCATGAAAACAAATAGATATTTGCTTCATTCACCCTACTTCTTGTCTTGACACCAACATCTACATTGCCAATGACATTCTTAACTAGATGCTCTTAATGAATTCTTAGTATTGGGATTACTTGGACTTGTTTAGATAGATCCAAATTGGAGAAGTTTGTTTAAGGAAGTTCGGGAGATGGATTGACCGGTTCAACTATTGAATTTTACTCTATCTTTAGCATTTGTCATACTTGGTTCCTTTGGAGGAGATTGTATAGTACTATAATGATCAATAGACTCTTCATCTGATGAGTCATAATGAGCAATTGATAGATGATCCATATTGTTTATGGTAATAGCATCTGCTTCTGCTGAATGAGGGTAGACTATATCAGCAGATGACCTGTTGTGACTAGTCCCTTGCGGTAGATCTACCTTGTGATATTCAACACTTGGGACTTGTATGTCTGCTGACTTGTTGAGAGAGTCTCCTGAAACATTCTCATCAAATGGTTAAATGCATTTGTGTATCCATCTAGATTAAACATCTAACTTGGGGTATTTCCAACACTATTTGAACAAATTTCATTAATATCACATTTTTGGATTCCTCAATAGTATGATCAACTTTGTTGTATACTCTGTAAACTTTAGCTTGTGATAAGTATCCAACAAAGAACCCATCTACTGATCTTTGGTATTAAGGAGGGAGCATGGACATCTAAAAGGTTGGAGGAACCCTATGAATGGTTTTCTCTTATGCCATAATTCATAAGAGGTTTTTCCATGTGTCTTGACTATTAACACTCTGTTCTAAACATAGCATGCAGTGCTGACTACTTTAGCCCAGAATGTTATACACAGTTTGGAGTCAGACAACATGGTCCTTGCAGCTTCAATAAGTATCCTATTTCTTCTCTCAACTCCGTTTTGCTGAGGAGTTCTATGAGCACTTTTTCCTTGCAATACCTTTAGATTCACAAAAATAATCAAGGGTTTGGTTTTTGAATTCAGTACCCTGATCACATCTAATTATTTTCATTTTTTGATCAATTTGGTTCTCAATTTTGATAATAAATGATTTTAAAATCTCAGTAGTTTCCTCTTTAGGCTCTAAAAAAAAACCCAAGTGAATATTGTAAAATCATCTATTATGTTAGAGCTCTTAAAAGATTAACATTTTGTCTTTTGCGTTTTGTCATAGTATAGGGACTTATTTTGTAATTATATGTTCCTTGTTTTTCTTTGATAGTATAAATAGGATAGTTTATGTATTGTGTAGAAGACCGAACAAAGAGAAAAAAGAAAACAGTTAGAACAGATCTGAACGACTGTAAGTCACTCTTACACTTTGTATCCTAAGCATTTGCTATCAATGAAATCTATGAATTTTTGATGTAATTGCTTGTGTTTGATTACTTAGTGTTTGACTTGATCATTGCATTACAATATCATCATAGATCGATCCGTTTGAACCTATCAATTGGTATCAGAGCTTTTGGTTCGGTGATTAGAGCTTATCGGCATTATTGAGCTCTTTGAATCACTTGAAATCTATGTTGATTGCAATTTGATCGATTAATTGTTGTTTTCAGTTGTGTTTCATCCATCAAAAATGATTTGAATCACAATTTGGTGTTTAATCCATTCAGATCTGAGTATTGATCAGATTTGTGTGCGAAAAGTTGTTCTTCATTTTCGGACTGTAGTTCAATAAGAAAACAGAATTGTTGTTGTTGTTTGATCAACATGTTGATTGAAGATTGTTAATCGATCTATTTACTACCTAATTGTAAGTGTTTAGATCAATTGAATAAGTTTTGAAGAATTTCATAAGATCTGAGTTTGTTGAAGAAGATGAATTAGGCGCTTGTGTTGTGAAAAACTGCTAAAATTTGCCAAGCGTTCAGACGCCTTGCAACTGTTTAGGCGTTTTAGCACTGTTAAGGCGTTTTCAGAACAGACATTTTTCAACTATTGGGATGTATTATGACTGTTTGGTCGTATTGAGACTTTGTTAAAGCTTAAGAAATTCTAGACATTTAAGAACTGTTTGGGAGTTTCTACCTCAGGCGTTTCTACACTGTCTGGGAGTTTGAGAACTGTTCGGACGCTTCATTAGTCAGGCGTTTCAGAATTCATCTAAGGCATTCCCTTAGACGTTTCTTGTTCAAAGTCAGGCGTTTCAGAAGTTTCAGGCGCATCAGTATTCAGACTTATCAGTAAACACTTAGAAATTTTTTAAAAACTAAAATCCAAAATATTTTCATTTCATAGTTTCTTTTTAAAATTTTAAAAACAACAAAAACAAGTTATTTTCATTAATTCAAAAATACAAAATGGTTAAGTCTAAAGATTCTGAGAACAGGATTCCCAATGTGACATCCGGTAATTTTCCGTTACCAAACTCCGTTAGTTTCCGTTAAGTCTTGCATACACGTGTCGGGAGCACACACTGGTTGTCGTTGAACGTTGGTGACTTAACAATAATCAGTAATGTTAAATTGATGATAATTAAGTTAACAATGTGTGTTATGCTTATGTGATTTGAATGTTATGCATGATTGTTATTTGTGATTAATAATAATTGTGTTTAGTAGTTAAAAACTATTTAAAAACTATTCAAAAAGCTTAATTTTTATAAAATACAAATTATAAGGGTTAAAAGTGTAATTATGGATTATTTAATAAAATAAAATCAAAAACCAACCCTAAAGCCCCCTCGGCCGCGACCAACCCTCCTCCCCCTCTCCCTTGCGAAATCGATTGAGATCAAGCACAACCTGCGATTTTGGACCGATTGCAAGGCATACACTCACTAGAAGCATCCAATCTCGTTCCTTTTCGCGATTTAGAAGGTAAATTTCGTGTTTCTTCATGTGTTTTGTTCTAGGCCGAAAGTTATTTGCGATTTGGATGAATGGGAGGCCGAAAGTTGTTTGATTGTTGATGTTAATGTTTTGTTAGATAGATTACATGTTGATTAACGTTGATTATGCAAGAAAGTTTGGATTTTGGTTGTTTGTTCATAGGATTATCTTGGCCGTGAGTTTGAAGTGATGTTGGATCAAATTGGATGTTGAATGTTGGTTGTTTGATGTTGTAATGATGCTAGTTAGGTTGTATGCATGTAGTTAACGTCGATTATACAAGAAGCTATGATTTGATGCATTGTTCATAGGTTACTAATAATAGTAACTTTATTTTGCATGAATTGATGATTGGATGATGTGTGAATGTTATGGATGTGTTTGTGATGATGATTAGATGCTAGATGGTTGATATGAAGGTTAGGAATTCAAGAATGCATGTTGTAGTTCATACCTTGCTAAAGATAGTAACTTTTGGGTATGAAAGTTGAATGAATCATGATGATTAGGTTTGTTGATCATGTTTAGATGTTGTCATGGAGTCTTGAATTGGTATATAATTGATGAATTCATGAATGTAGTGTGAGTTTGATGAATTTGGGATGAACTTTCCCAAAGGGAAACTTTATTGTGCAAATCCTTGAATTGGATGATTTGAGCATGTTTGGGATATTAGGATCATGCTAGTGTGTTCATGGATGGGTTCTAAGGTGACTAAATGTGTTGTTTATGTTGTATGAATGTTGATTTGGGTTGTTATCTGTTTTGGCCTGTTGTGATTTGCATGATTTGTATGATATCTAGTTATATGATGATCTAGGTAGTACATGTGGTGGTGATGTGCTATATGTAATCAAGTGGTATGTTGATCATGTATGATATGCTGTTGTGTTAGTTTAATGAATTATCACCTATAATGTCACAACGGGTCCAACTGGGTCAAATGTGTCTTGTATTCTTAAACCTTGAGTTCCTTTGGTTTGTAGAGCACTTAGGGTTTCGTGTTGTTTTTGTGCACACGTACTTATGTACTCTTGTATTCTAGGTGACCTTTGAAGGTTGTCTTTCCTTCTTTCTTTCAAGTTAAACTCTAAGTTAATTCTTGCGCGCATCAGGTGAGTTCTTGCCCCACTCTTTTACATAAACTCTTTTGGGGGAGATGGCATACTGTTTACAAACGCTTTTATTATGAGTGTGTATAATATTGATATAGTGTTGTTTACCATGGAAAGTCCTCACACTTTCGGATTGTTAATATTGACTAGCGGGGAAATTTGGGTAGTACTACTGGGTCTGACGAGCCCCACCTGTGCGACTCGAGGTCAAACGGGTGCAATTTTGTCCTATCACATATTCGTCACGACCTGGTAAGTCGTGACGGGAGGCAACAAACGTATCACAGTCAGCTTCAATCGCGAGATCACTATGATTAATATTTTTATGTTAATAGACTAGCTATCTATTGCAATACACTACTTATGCTCTGAAAACTATTGATTGGTTTATATTTAACGCAAACTCTTGAACTCACCAACCATGTGTTGACTTGTTTAGTATGCTATTCTCAGGTTAAGGTTGCCAGATTGCCTAGGAGCACGCACGTCAGCATTGTTGAGTTGTCTACATTTGCATTGTTTACAAATTGGGATTATTTTCATTTTATACATTTGTGTTTGGGGCGCGTTTGTTTTGCGCATTCTCGTTACATATTACTTGTTTTGGGTGTTTCTAGTTTTAAAAACGCTTCCGCAGTATTTTAAACGCTTCCGCAGTATTTTAAACGTTAACTCTGGTTTTGTTTATTTATCATATAGAGTCGTTCTTGGTAACTAATGACTGAGATCCTGGTATGTCACGCGCCTCGCGGTAAAACCCCGCTCGCGGATTTTGAGGGTGTGACAGATTGGTATCAGAGCCATTGGTTATAGGGAACTAGGTTGCATACACACACTAGACTATAACCGCACAGTTGTTAGTTACTTATCGTTTACTCTCCTTACTGTATACTCATTGGCATACGCAACACGTACTTCGCAGCATGGCATCGTCGTCCAGGAATTTAGGCAAGAGACCTGCACGATCTGAATCACCTCCTACATCTCCCGTACCTGATAGGGGATCTAACTGGCCACGACATCCTTATCCTCGCGGCGAGATAGACTGGGATCAGCCTTTCGTACCTCCTGAGCTCGATCCTCCGCGTAACTGGGATTTTTACCCCACTTACGTTAACCGTATGGCTTATAGAGAACGCGTACCACCGGTAGCACCTACACGACCTAGGACTAGGTCATCAACCGCCTCTACTTTGCCTACACTTCCTACCTTGAGCATCCCTCTGGAGCAGGCATTTGCAGCTTTGGTAGCCACACTGGACACAGAGCGACAGCGGATTAGAGGACTCACTGACGAGAACTCTGTGATACGATCTGAGATGCGTCAGCTGCGTTACCAAGTAGATACGCTTCAGGAGCGACTTTCGATGGCCATTGGTGGACATCATACTCTGGCAGGTAACGTGGTAGCACTTGGTGAGCGCATGGATGCACAGGATCACCATAACATGGAGATTGATAATAGGTTCGTTGGTTTAGAGGCACAACTAGCAGCACTTCAGATTGCTGAAGCTCCTGCACCTTTGGTGGACCCTGATGAGGAAGACCCAGAAGAAGAACCCGAGGAAGCCCCCGAAGAAGAACCAGTAGAGATGGATGAGGACAGTGATGGATCTGATGTACTGGACTGATCCTACTTTTAAATGACTTAGACTATGTAGTGTTTCTTTTCTTTGAAACCTATGTGGGAAGGGTTGTTTCCCACCCAACTGACAAACTTAAATTTTGACATTGATGGAATATTTTGTGACTCAATTACAATTTATTTATCTTTGATTATTATTTCTGTTATAAACGTTGTGGTTGTGGTAAATTCGTTATTTCTTATTGTTTACTGTACTTTGATGAGATTAATGTGTTGGATGTTACTCATTATTGTAATTGTGAATTTTAAAGTGAAATATGGACGCACGTGGAAGAGGACGTGGGCGTGGTCGTGGACGTGGCGCCGGAGGCCGTGGAGCCGGAGCCATAAACATGACGCCTGCGGAATTGGCGGCATTGATTAATGAACACGTTCAGGCGGCAGTGGCTGCTGCCCAACCTGGACAACCAGCAGGTAAATGATAGCAAGAGGTTAAACTGATTATCCTAGTTATTTGTCTAGGATATCTGACTAATGTTGGGATTGTCAAAACAGGACCACCACCATGTACCTACAAGTCCTTCATGGACTGTAAACCTCATACCTACAGCGGGACGGAAGGGGCTGTAGGGCTTGTAAGGTGGTTTGAGAAGACAGAGTCGGTTTTCGCGAAATGCAACTGCCCGCCTGCTGATCAGGTGAAGTATGCCACAGGGACGTTGGAAGGCGCAGCACTCTCTTGGTGGAATGCCCAGGTACAAATGTTGGGTCAAGCCATGGCCAATGAACTACCGTGGGATGAATTCAAAGAAATCATGACTGAAGAATATTGCCCCCGGAATGAAGTGCAGAAACTGGAGATTGAGTTCTGGCAACTCAAAATGCAAGGCTCAGAAATTGAAGCCTACACGACTCGTACTCATGAGTTAGCCACTTTATGTCCAGGGATGGTGAATGAAATGCACAAGAGGGTGGAGCATTATATACGGGGATTGGTGCCTGAAATTCAAAGTATGGTAACTGCTTCTAACCCCACTACCATACAACAAGCTATCCGAACAGCCCACAGGCTGACTGACCAGGCAGTTGAGCAAGGTCGGTTACCTAAACGGGGTGCGGTGGCAAGCGTGCCCGACCAGAAACGCAAGTGGGATGGTTCAAGCAACAAGGGATCGTCATCCAGTAGCCAATCTCAACCTCAACAACAGCAGCCAAGTCAGCAACAGCAACGGAAGTTCGATAACAACCGAAGCTTCAACCAGGCGCACTCAAATCAAGGACCCGGCGGGTATGGTGGAAGACTGCCGAAGTGCAACCGGTGTAACTACCACCATGTGGGTCGGTGTGATAACTTCAAGTGTCAACGTTGTGGGAAGATTGGTCATGCAGCCAAAGACTGTCGGGGTGAACTGATGAGAAAGCCACAACAATCACAAGAAACTCCGAAGGGTTGTTTTGAATGCGGGAAAGAAGGCCATTACAAACGCAACTGTCCCCAACTTAAGAGGAATGGTAATGGTAACAACAACAATGGGAACAACAACAATAATAACAATGGCAATAACAATAACAACAACAATGGTAATGGCAACAACAATGGAGGCAATAACAACAATGGAGCCAAAGGAAGAGCCTTCGTCATTGGCTCAGGTGAGGCTCTAAACGATCCTACAACAGTAACTGGTAAATTTTCGGTTAATGGTTGTTTTGCTACTGTATTATTCGATACCGGAGCCGATAGAAGTTTCGTGTCCACTAGGTTCTGTAGTCTTTTAAGTGATATGCCCTCAACCTTAGAATCTAAATACACCGTAGAGTTAGCTGACGGTACACAGATTCACGTAACGCATATTCTTAGAGACTGCAAGATAGAGCTTGCTGGTCATACATTCACCATAGATCTCATGCCTGTTACGTTAGGAAGCTTTGATGTGGTAGTAGGCATGGATTGGCTTTCCGATAAACAAGCGGAAGTCATATGCCACGAGAAGATCATAAGGATTCCCATTGGTGAAGAAGTCCTTACGGTCAGAGGTGATAGGAGTGGTGCGGTGATAGGCATCATCTCATTCATGAAGGCGCAGAAGTTGTTACGAAAGGGTCGACTGGCCATATTGGCACTAGTCACGGATAAACAGACTGAGGAAAAGAAGATAGAGGATATCCCCGTAGTTCGTGAGTTTTCGAGGTGTTTCCGGAAGACCTGCCTGGATTACCGCCTCATCGTCAAGTTGAATTCCAGATTGAGTTGACTCCAGGAGCCGCTCCAATTGCGAGAGCACCGTACCGGTTAGCTCCGAACGAACTGCAGGAATTATCCGCTCAACTACAAGAGTTGTTGGATAAAGGGTTCATCCGACCGAGTTCGTCACCCTGGGGAGCGCCAGTTCTATTTGTGAAGAAGAAGGATGGTACATTTAGAATGTGTATCGACTATAGGGAACTGAACAAGGTTACTATCAAGAATAGATATCCCTTACCTCGTATCGATGATTTGTTTGATCAACTGCAAGGATCAAGCTATTACTCCAAGATTGATCTGAGGTCTGGGTATCATCAGCTGAGAGTTCGAGAAGAGGACATCTCGAAGACTGCTTTCCGTACACGATATGGTCACTATGAATTTTTGGTCATGCCATTTGGGTTGACGAATGCACCAGCAGTATTCATGGACCTCATGAATCGCGTGTGCAAACCCTATCTTGATCAGTTTGTTATCGTCTTTATTGATGACATACTGATATACTCAAGGACCGAGGAAGAACATGAGAAGCACTTACGTTTAATCTTGGAATTACTTAGAAAGGAACAACTGTACGCAAAGTTTTCTAAGTGTGATTTCTGGATACGTGAGGTACAATTCTTGGGTCATATTGTCAACGAGAAGGGAATACATGTTGATCCTGCTAAGATTGAAGCGATAAAGAATTGGTCTGTTCCTAAGACACCGAGTGAGATACGACAATTCCTTGGATTAGCGGGATATTATCGACGATTCATTGAAGGATTCTCTAAGATTGCACAACCTCTCACAGCTTTGACTCACAAAGGAACGACGTACAAATGGGGTGAGAGTCAGGAATCTGCTTTTCAGTTGCTGAAACATAAATTGTGTAGCGCACCAATATTAGCGTTACCGGATGGTAGTGATGATTTCGTAGTCTATTGTGACGCTTCTATTCAAGGACTTGGATGCGTCCTGATGCAGCGGGATAAAGTGATAGCATACGCCTCTAGACAGTTGAAGATTCATGAGAAGAACTATACCACCCATGATTTGGAACTGGGTGCGGTAGTGTTTGCCTTGAAGATCTGGAGACATTACTTGTACGGTACCAAATGCACCATTACACCGATCACAAGAGTCTTCAGCACATCTTTGAGCAAAAGGAGTTGAATATGAGGCAAAGACGCTGGGTGGAATTGTTAAACGACTATGATTGTGCTATTAAATACCACCCGGGAAGGCAAATGTAGTTGCTGATGCGCTGAGTAGAAAAGAGACTGCTAAGCCTCGACGAGTGCGAGCTCTGCAACTAACGATTAGTACGCAATTACCCGAACAAATCCGTGATGCTCAAACTGAAGCTCTGAAAGTAGAAAATATGAGTTTAGAAGGGTTACGAGGAATGGAAAAGCAATTAGAAGTAAAGCGGATGGGATTCGTTATTTCATGGATAGACTATGGGTACCTCTCCACGGAGACCTGAGAGACTTGGTGATGAGTGAGGCTCACAAGTCCAAGTATTCTATACATCCTGGATCTGACAAGATGTACCACGATTTGAAGGCGCACTATTGGTGGCCTAACATGAAAGCAGATGTAGCTACTTATGTGAGCAAGTGTCTGACCTGCTCAAGGTAAAAGTGGAGTATCAGAAACCATCTGGATTATTACAACAACCCGAGATCCCTATGTGGAAGTGGGATCAAATATCAATGGATTTTATTACTAAGTTACCTCGTACTTCTACGGGTTGCGATACAATATGGGTTATCGTGGATCGATTGACAAAATCTGCTCATTTCCTAGCGATAAAGGAAACAGATAAGATGGAGAAGTTAACCCGACTTTATCTGAAGGAGATCGTTTCGAGGCATGGAGTACCAATCTCAATTATTTCTGATCGCGATTCTCGTTTCACATCACACTTCTGGCAGTCGTTGCAGAAAGCTTTAGGTACACGATTGGATATGAGTACTGCTTATCATCCACAGACTGATGGTCAAAGCGAGCGTACTATACAGACTTTGGAGGACATGTTACGTGCTTGTGTGATTGATTTCGGGAATAACTGGGAAGTTCACCTACCGTTGGTGGAATTTTCTTACAACAACAGTTATCACACTAGTATAAAGGCAGCACCTTTTGAAGCTTTGTATGGGAGAAAGTGTAGATCACCAGTTTGCTGGGCTGAAATTGGTGATAGTCAATTAACGGGTCCCGAGTTAGTACACGAGACAACTGAGAAGATTGTTCAGATAAGAAACCGCATGGCAGCAGCGCGAGACAGACAGAAAAGCTATGCTGACAAGCGACGAAAACCCTTGGAATTTCAAGTTGGTGACAAAGTTTTATTGAAAGTCTCACCATGGAAAGGCGTAGTTCGGTTTGGTAACGAGGAAAGCTAAATCCGAGATACGTTGGACCATTTGAGATAGTGGAAAGAATTGGTCCAGTGGCTTATCGACTAGCCTTACCTGATTCATTGAGTGGAATCCATGATGTATTCCATGTTTCAAATCTAAAGAAATGTTTAACGGATGAAACGATGGTCGTACCACTGGAAGAAGTTCAAGTAGACGAACAATTACGTTTCATTGAGGAACCTGTCGAAGTGATGGATCGTGAGGTGAAAACGCTTAAGCAAAGCAAGATACCCATCGTCAAAGTTCGTTGGAACTCGAGACGTGGACCAGAATTCACGTGGGAACGTGAAGACCAAATGAAGCTTAAGTATCCTCAGCTATTTGAAAGGACGATGCCAGCCGGCGAAGGTATTGATTAAATTTCGGGACGAAATTTCTTTCAACATGGGGATGATGTGACAACTCATCCAAAACTCACACGATTTCGATTTCCTTGTGCCAATGCAGTAGACCAGTGATGGAACACTCACCATGTAACGCAATTTTCGGGACGAAAATTCTTTCAACATGGGGATAATGTGACATCCGGTAATTTTCCGTTACCAAACTCCGTTAGTTCCGTTAAGTCTTGCATACACGTGTCGGGAGCACACACTGGTTGTCGTTGAACGTTGGTGACTTAACAATAATCAGTAATGTTAAATTGATGATAATTAAGTTAACAATGTGATTATTAAGTTATGCTTATGTGATTTGAATGTTAACTGTAATGTTATCGCGTAACGTGAAAACGTGCATATTTATTCGTGTGTTTTGTGATAAATGGGAATTATGCATGATTGTTATTTGTGATTAATAATAATTGTGTTTAGTAGTTAAAAACTATTTAAAAACTATTCAAAAAGCTTAATTTTTATAAAATACAAATTATAAGGGTTAAAAGTGTAATTATGGATTATTTAATAAAATAAAATCAAAAACCCAACCCTAAAGCCCCCCTCGGCCGCGACCAACCCTCCTCCCCCTCTCCCTTGCGAAAATCGATTGAGAACAAGCACAAACCTCGATTTGGACGATTGCAAGGCATACAACTAGAAGCATCCAATTCGTTCCTTTTCACGATTTAAAGGTAATTCGTGTTTTTTCATGTGTTTTGTTAGCCGAAAGTTATTTGCGATTTGGATGATGGGAGGCCGAAAGTTGTTTGATTGTTGATGTTAATGTGTTTGTTAGATAGATTACATGTTGATTAACGTTGATTATGCAAGAAAGTTTGGATTTTGGTTGTTTGTTCATAGGATTATCTTGGCCGTGAGTTTGAAGTGATGTTGGATCAAATTGGATGTTGAATGTTGGTTGTTTGATGTTGTAATGATGTTAGTTAGGTGTATGCATGTTAGTTAACGTCGATTATACAAGAAAGCTATGATTTTGATGCATTGTTCATAGGTTACTAATAATAGTAACTTTATTTTGCATGAATTGATGATTGGATGATGTGTGAATGTTATGGATGTGTTTGTGATGATGATTAGATGCTAGATGGTTGATATGAAGTTAGGAATTCAAGAATGCATGTTGTAGTTCATACCTTGCTAAAGATAGTAACTTTTGGGTATGAAGTTGATGAATCATGATGATTAGGTGTTGTTGATCATGTTTAGATGTTGTCATGGACTTGAATTGGTATATAATTGATGAATTCATGAATGTAGTGTGAGTTTGATGAATTTGGGATGAACTTTCCCAAAAGGGAAACTTTATTGTGCAAATCCTTGAATTGGATGATTTGAGCATGTTTGGGATATTAGGATCATGCTAGTGTGTTCATGGATGGGTTCTAAGGTGACTAAATGTGTTGTTTATGTTGTATGAATGTTGATTTGGGTTGTTATCTGTTTTGGCCTGTTGTGATTTGCATGATTTGTATGATATCTAGTTATATGATGATCTAGGTAGTACATGTGGTGGTGATGTGCTGTATGTAATCAAGTGGTATGTTGATCATGTATGATATGCTGTTGTGTTAGTTTAATGAATTATCACCTATAATGTCATCAACGGGTCCAAACTGGGTCAAATGTGTCTTGTATTCTTAAACCTTGAGTTCTTTGGTTTGTAGAGCACTTAGGGTTTCGTGTTGTTTTTGTGCACACGTACTTATGTACTCTTGTATTCTAGGTGACCTTTGAAGGTTGTCTTTCCTTCTTTCTTTCAAGTTAAACTCTAAGTTAATTCTTGCGCGCATCAGGTGAGTTCTTGCCCCACTCTTTTTACATAAATCTCTTTTGGGGGAGATGGCATACTGTTTACAAACGCTTTTATTTATGAGTGTGTATAATATTGATATAGTGTTGTTTACCATGGAAAGTCCTCACACTTTCGGATTGTTAATATTGACTAGCGGGGAAATTTTGGGTAGTACTACTGGGTCTGACGAGCCCCACCTGTGCGACTCGAGGTCAAACGGGTGCAATTTTGTCCTATCACATATTCGTCACGACCTGGTAAGTCGTGACGGGAGGCAACAAACGTATCACAGTCAGCTTCAATCGCGAGATCACTATGATTAATATTTTTATGTTAATAGACTAGCTATCTATTGCAATACACTACTTATGCTCTGAAAACTATTGATTGGTTTATATTTTAACGCAAACTCTTGAACTCACCAACCATGTGTTGACTTGTTTAGTATGCTATTCTCAGGTTAAGGTTGCCAGTTGCCTAGGAGCACGCACGTCAGCATTGTTGAGTTGTCTACATTTGCATTGTTTACAAATTGGGATTATTTTCATTTTATACATTTGTGTTTGGGGCGCGTTTGTTTTGCGCATTCTCGTTACATATTACTTGTTTTGGGTGTTCTAGTTTTAAAACGCTTCCGCAGTATTTTAAACGCTTCCGCAGTATTTTAAACGTTAACTCTGGTTTTGTTTATTTATCATATAGAGTCGTTCTTGGTAACTAATGACTGAGATCCTGGTATGTCACGCGCCTCGCGGTAAAACCCCGCTCGCGGATTTTGAGGGTGTGACAGATTGGTATCAGAGCCATTGGTTATAGGGAACTAGGTTGCATACACACACTAGACTATAACCGCACAGTTGTTAGTTACTTATCGTTTACTCTCCTTACTGTATACTCATTGGCATACGCAACACGTACTTCGCAGCATGGCATCGTCGTCAGGAATTTAGGCAAGAGACCTGCACGATCTGAATCACCTCCTACATCTCCCGTACCTGATAGGGGATCTAACTGGCACGACATCCTTATCCTCGCGGCGAGATAGACTGGGATCAGCCTTTCGTACCTCCTGAGCTCGATCCTCCACGTAACTGGGATTTCTACCCCACTTACGTTAACCGTATGGCTTATAGAGAACGCGTACCACCAGTAGCACCTACACGACCTAGGCTAGGTCATCAACCGCCTCTACTTTGCCTACACTTCCTACTTTGAGCATCCCTCTGGAACAGGCATTTGCAGCCCTAGTATGCTATTCTCAGGTTAAGGTTGCCAGATTGCCTAGGAGCACGCACGTCAGCATTGTTGAGTTATCTACATTTGCATTGTTTACAAATTGGGATTATTTTCATTTTATACATTTGTGTTTGGGGCGCGTTTGTTTTGCGCATTCTCGTTACATATTACTTGTTTTGGGTGTTCTAGTTTTAAAAACGCTTCCGCAGTATTTTAAACGCTTCCGCAGTATTTTAAACGTTAACTCTGGTTTTGTTTATTTATCATATAGAGTCGTTCTTGGTAACTAATGACTGAGATCCTGGTATGTCACGCGCCTCGCGGTAAAACCCCGCTCGCGGATTTTGAGGGTGTGACACCCAAGCCCAAAAATAGAGCTGATTTCAAAAATTGGTCTCTTTGATTGAAGCATTATCTAAACTCCATTGACACTGATTTGTGGAATTCAATAGAGAGAGGACCACATATCCCAATTACATCTGATGGTCCTGACAGAGGGTTTGTTTATACAAAAGACTCTACAGAACCGTATCCTGAGGGTGGTCTACAACGTGATGACTTAAGGAAGGTTAAGAATGATATCAAAGCTTGTTCGTTGATGTGCAAGGGGTTACCATTGGAAGTCTTGACTAGACTTGAAGGTTATCAAACTGGTTACACCATGTACAGAGCTTTGAAGATTATTTGTGAAGGTGGTAAAGAGATACAAGATCTCAGAAAGCAGAAACTCAAGAGGCAATTGGAGTTATTTGAGCATCTTTCTGGGGAAATAATCAATCAAATGATGAACAGATTCGTGCAATTAACTACTGAAATGTCAACTACTGGTATCAAAAATGATCTCAAAGATCTAAATTACAGACTTCTCAATGCCCTTCCATCTTCATGGAAATAGACAGTCACTCTGTTGAAGCATACTGAAAAGTTTCTGATGGATCTGGATCTTTTAATTGTCAAAATTGAATCAGTTGAAATTGATGAGAGCTCCAGAAACAATGATAGTGTTGCATCAATGTCTCAGTATAAGTACGTTGCTTCTCCAGCTAACACAGTTGAAAATGCTTTTCTGGCAAAAGATGATAATTCTCCAAAAGGCGAGGGTGATTTGTTCGTTGGAGCTGGTTTCTTCACAGATTCTTCTTACACAAGTGCTCCTGTTTATACAACTCAACCTCAGTCTCCTCCTAAAACTCAAACTCTTAAACCTCAAACTAAGACTTCATCTTCTAACTCTGTTAAAACTAGCAAAGTTAAAAATGTTATTAATATCCTGTTATAGGATGATGAGACAAAATTAGCTTTTACTGCTTTCATGGCAAGTTTTCATGCTTATCAAGGTAGTCATCTAACCCAGTTAGATCTTGTTTTGCAGGATCTGTTTGAGATGGATCTTGATGATGTGGAAGAGATGGACTTGAATTGGCAGATGGTAATGATTGCTTACAGAACATAGAAACACTCATATGTTAACAGGAATTACAAGCCCAGTGCAAACAAAACTGTTGGCTTTGACAAATCAAAGTCAAGGTGTTTCAATTGCAACAGTTATGGTCATTTCTCAAGGGAATGTAAAGCTCCTAGAAATCAAGGCGGAAATGGTCAAGCTGGTTCTAGCAGTTAAAGATACCAACAGCAGTCTCAGAAAACCTTTCAAAAGCCTTATCAAAGTCTTCCAATGCCAGAACTTAAAGATGAATCAAAATCATCTGATGAGCCAAAGAAAGCTCTTGTTGTTAGCATCAAAGATGGCTATGACTAGAGTGCTTATGCTGAACAATTCATAGCTGATCTAACATCTAGTTTAGCTCTTGTTGCTGAAGTTCAAAATGAAGACTGTCCTGAAGAAAATGATCCTAAGGCAGATGGTGATTCTGAAAATGATGATGAAGATTATGATTGGAGTGACAAATCTAACCTAAAAGAGGATTCAGAAGAAATTACACTCATAGCTCAGTCTGAACAACCAAAGGTTGGGCATCCATCATCTGACTCTAAGACTTCTTCTTTAAGTTATCCTGAAATTCCTATTAAAGTCAGAGAAAAAATGTGCACAAAAGCATGTTTTGATCAAGTTGAGCATTACAGAACATATTCATTTAAAATCTGTGACAAACTTAAATAAGAAGAAGTAATACACAACAAACTAAAAAACGATCACAAAGTCTCTGATGAAAAGATCTTATCTCTACAAACCTCATGGAATAAAACTTTAAAAGAACTTGAACTTGTTAAAAAACAACTTGAGGAGATGACTAAAAATTTAGAAGAAGAAAATATAGCTCATACTGCAACATAGGTGGATCTAGCTAAAGTTAAGAGTTTTAAAACCATTGTAGAACAGTTGGTAAGTGAGAGGAAAGATAAATAAAAAACAGGTCAGGGTTTCACACATGAGCCCATGCCTGAATCTATCTCAAACACTTTACCAGAAAACTTTAACACACATGTTTATTCACCTGAAAACAAAGCTAAACTAAAAGCCCTTCAAAATAAGAAAAAGAATTATGAAAGTGATGAAGAGAAAAATAATGTTGAGATATTTGAGGAACAAGATTCTGAAAAGATTAAAAATGGTCATCCAGTGAAAGTTAAATCTTACGAACCACGACCAAAGAATAAGAAAATGTTTGTTCCTAAAGAGTATGTTGTTGAAGAAGTCATTGTAAAGAATGACAAACAAAACCCAAAAAATAAAGAGAAAGCAAAACAAGATGAAGTAACATCTGAAGATTCGTTTTCTTACGGATTAAACAATCCAGACTTCATCAAATGGCAGAAAGAACAAAAAGATAAAGAAAATGCAAAAGAGTCTTCTACTGAAGTTGTTCAATCACAAAGCAAGCAGAGATCATCAAGATCAAGAAACCAGAGAAGGATAATGAAAAATGCTAAAGCTAAATCCTCTTAGAATAAAATTCAAAACAATCAAAATCAAAAAACAAATCAATCTAATTAGTTTAAACCAGTGAAGTTTGTGTCTGCAGGTACTTTTGATATGAACACAATTCTAGAAATCAAATCAAATTCAAAGAACAAATCTAACTCTGATCTGAAAAAGGTTTAGGTCCAAAGTCTTCTGCTGTTAACAAAAGATTTGTATCTAAGGTGTCTAGGAATGGTGTTAATGAACAAAAGTCAAAACCCAAATTTCAAAAGAACAAACTCTTAAATCAAAGACAGCAGATTAACTTTGCTACTCTTAAATCAAAACAAGGATTAAATGTGGCTTCCACATCTAAGGTTAATCAACAGTTGTTTAAATTTCAATAAAGGTACTGTGAAATATGTGATATGTACAATCATAAGACTGATGAATGTTTATTTAACAGGTACTGTCATATTTGTGATATGAAAAACCATTCAACAGCTGATTGTTATTTCAACAAGTATTGTATCATTTATGATGAAAGAAATCACAAAACTAAGAATTGCTACTTCCGAAAGAACTCGCCAAGGAATGGATATGTCAATCCATAATTTCAAAGAAATCAAAGTGTTGGTTTTCAAAGATTGATAAAACAACCTTCCTTAGGCTTGAGATCTTTTCGAAGGATTGATTTTGATTATGATGATTCTTATGCTGTGAAAACAAAGAAATATAATCAAGGAAAATTCATTCCACGATCTGTGAGAATGAACAATGCAAAGTTTGGTAATCAAAATTTTTCTAAAAATATTTCTTTTGATGGTTTGAATTACCTTGACGATGATCTTGAAAAATGTTACCATGCTTTAAGGACTAAGCAAATCAAAGATAATAAAAATTTGTTAGAAAATGAATTGATAAACTTAAGCAACAAAAGAAGCCTGATTTGAATAAGCTTTATTTTAAACAGTTTACCATTGTTAATATATTTGGCAAGCCCAAGACCATATCGGCTTGGGTTGATAACTCAACTTAAATCTCTTTGAAATGCAGGTACGCCCAAAAAGACCTATTAACACGTGGTATGTTGATAGTGGGTGTAGCCGGCATATGACAGGCAACGATGCCTTGCTTCAAGAATTTAAGTTAAAAGATAGTACTCATGTTGCATTCGGAGGTGATGCAGGTGGTAAAATAACAGGCGAAGGAACAGTGTCCAATAGGATTATTAGCTTTGATAAAGTCAACTATTATTTACAGTTGAACTTTAATCTTTTAAGTGTTTCCTAACTTTGTGACAAATCTTTCTCTGTTTTATTTGATGATTCTTTTTGTTATATTTTTGAAGCCAGGTTTTCAGATAAGCAAAGAATGGGTAGTTGTTAAAGGTGTATGAGATTGAGATGTATACAAGTTAGATATGTCTCAAGTAGATCCATCTATAGAAACAACATGTCTAATTGCTCCAGCATCAAATATCGAAAGCCAGTTTTGGCATAGACGTCTTAGGCATTCCAATTTCAAGAACATGAACAAGCTTGTAGCAGGAAATCATGTACTAGGTCTTCCAACAAAGAAGTTCTCTATAACAGATCACTGCTCAGCATGTTTAAAAGGAAAGCAACACAGAGCGTCTTATAAGCCCAAGCTGATAAACTCAAATTCTAAGCCACTCCAGATGTTGCACATGGACCTATTCGAACCAATAAGTGTGTAGAGTATTGGAAAGAAATATTATTGTTTAGTTATCATTGATGACTTTACAAGATTTTCATGGGTTTTCTTTTTGCATGCTAAATCTGAAACTGCTGAATTGTTAAAAGAATTCATCATTAAAGTAGAAAATCAATTAGAACAAAAAGTGAAAACTATCAGAAGTGATAATGGAACTGAATTTAAAAAAGCTAATGTTGACATGTTCTGTGCAGAAAAAGGAATTACTTGTCAGTTTAGTGCTCTTAGAACTCTAAAACAAAATGGAGTTGCTGAAAGGAAAAACAAAACTTTGATTGAGGCCGCACGTTCCATGTTAGCAGATGCAAAGATTCCAATTAGTTTCTGGGATAAAGCCATATCCATTGCATGCTTTATATAGAATCGTACATTGCTTGTTAAAGATAAACAAAAAAATCCTTATGAGTTGATGTTTAGCAGGAAACCTAATATAAATTTTCTTAAATCTTTTGGTTGTCCAGTTTTGATTTTAAATTCAAGTGACCAGCTAGGAAAATTTGATGCAAAATCTGATGATGGATTTTTTGTTGGATATTCGTCTGTTTCAAAAGCCTTTAGAGTTTATAACTACGAATGTTATCCTTGAAACTTTTAATGTTAAATTTCTTGAAAACTCTTTTCCATCAATTGCAAATGGTCCAGCTTGGTTGTTTGATTTAGAATATTTGTCAAACTCTTTCAATCCTAACTTGTTTGTCTCTCCAGGTGAGAAAAAGAAACAAGAAGGAGATCTTGGATCTTTCAGTGATGATTTTGATTCTGATGATATGGATGATTCTAGCCCAGATTATCCATTCTTTTCTTTTGTTAAAGATCCTGTATTTCGTTCTGAATCTCATGATCAAGCTCACTCTCAACAAGCACAAGAACATCCTGTTTCTGAAAATTCCAATGTTTCACAACCTATTCCTAATGATGGTCCTGAAATTGTACAACTTGAGTCCGAACGTCATCAGTTTCTGATGATATAGTTGTTACTGATAATCTTGATTACTTTATCAACTCACCGACTTAAGTTCCTAATTTCAATCCACATACTTCGAACTTATTGCATCAGCTTTCCGAATTGAACCAATCTAATCTAGATGTTAATGTTCAAGAAAATGAGATTCCAAAGTCTTGTATTCATAAAAACTATCCTACGTCTTAGATTATCGATCCAATGAATGAGAGAATGACGAAAAGTCAATCAGAACAAGCAAACCTCTGCTTATACACTTGTTTTCTATCTCAAATTGTTCCTAAAAACGTCACCGAAGCGTTAAAGGACAATAGTTTGATTGAGGCAATGCAAGAAGGGTTATTGGAATTCCCCAAACAGGAAGTGTGGAAGCTTGTGGATTTACCTGAAGAAGAAAACGCCATAGGCACAAAATGGTTGTTCAGAAACAAGTCTGACGATCGGGGAAATGTTGTTCAACAAAGCAAGACTCATTGCACAAGGTTACATCCAAGAAGAAGGAATAGATTATAATGAAGTATTTGCTCCAGTTGCAAGACTTGAATCAATTCGTGTCTTCCTAGCTTATGCATCATTCATGCAATTCAAGGTGTATCAGATGGTGGTTAAAGGTGCTTTATTGTATGGACCAATCACTGAGGATGTGTATGTTAAGCAACCTCCAGGTTTTGAAGATTCAGAATATCCTCATCGTGTGTTCAAACTTAGTAAAGCATTGTATGGTCTCCATCAAGCTCCTAGAATTTGGTATGAAACGTTATCACAACATTTGATCCAGTATGGATACACATGAGGGAAAATTGATCCAACTTTGTTTATAAAGAAGGACGCAGATGATCTCTTATTTGTTCAAGTGTATGTTGATGATATCATATTCGGTTTTACAATTCCAAAATTGTGTAATGAATTTGAAGAAATCATGAAGTCACATTTCCAAATGAGTTCTATGGGAGAAATTAACTTTTTCCTTAGTCTTCAAGTGAAGCAGTCTACAGATGGAATTTTTATTAATCAGGAGAAATTCGTTGAAAAACTCTTGAAGAAATTTAAACTGCAAGATTGTCAATCCATCAAAACTCCAGCTGACGTAAATACCAAGATTGAACTTGATCTAAAAGGAAAATCAGTTGACCAAACTCTATACAGATCTATGATTGGATCTTTGATGTATCTTACTGCATCTAGACCTGATATAATGTATGCTGTTTGTGTCTGTGCCAGGTACCAATCTGACCCGAAGGAATCTCACCTAATCGCTGTTAAACGAATATTCAGGTATCTCAAAGGAAAACCGGCTTTAGGGTTGTGGTATCCTTATAAAGGAAACTTCGAGTTACATGGATATACAGATAGTGATTATGCGGGATGTTGCCAAGATCGTAAATCTATGATGGGTGGTTGTCAGTTTTTAGGTCCCAGATTAGTCTCGTGGCAATGTAAGAAACAAACAAATGTCTTTGTTTCAACCGCAGAAGCTGAGTACATAGCTGCTTCAGTAGGATGTTCTCAAATCCTTTGGTTACAAAACCAACTGCTGGATTATGGGTTCAATTTTCTTAAAACTCCTATTTACATTGATAGCACTGCTGCTATGTTTATTACAGCTAATCCTGTTCAGCACTAGAAAACAAAGCATATCGAAATTTGATATCATTTTCTCAGAGATAACTCTGAAAAAGGTTTAATCATTTTGATTCAAATTACAACTGAAAAATAGTTGGCTGACCTATTTACAAAAGCCTTTTTACCGGGTTGTTTTGAGTATTTGGTTGAGTCAATTGGACTTATTAACCATGTTTAAAACTTGTTTTGAGTAATTGAGTTGTCTGGATCATAAAAATGAAAAGAACCCTCCCTTAGCTGAATAAAAAGATTTATAGAGAAAACTGTCAAAGTTAACTGCCTGATTGTATATATTGTGTGTGTATGTTCAATAGAAAAAAAAAGCAAATACAAACATAGAAAATTACAAAATCAAAAGAGAAAATTATAAAACAAAAACCCACAAAAATAGAGTTTATTTGTTAGTTTATTATTTTAGGAATGAATCTGCCTTTGCAATTTGTAAGAAATGATAGATACATTGGTTCTGATTGGTTGCATACTCCGCTCGCTACTAAAGTCTAACGTGATTAGATATGATGTGTAGGTAAGCTCATGCAATTATACTGAAAAATTAAATTCTTATGATTAAACTAAATCAATCAAGCATTCGTGTTTGTCCATTTTAGTACCAATGAGTAGTGTTGACTTCTCAAATTTATTGCTTGTAAAGTCACAAACTCACACCTGGTGACGATATGAATAACCATGAGCTTTAATTATTTAAAGCATCTATTCACTTCTTTGTTATGAGTCATCATAGACCTGAAGTGACGAGATATCCTTTGTTGTAAGTCATTACAGACCTGGATATTCTCACTTGATGCAAAAGATGCCAATGTGCACAACCTAAACATAAGATCTGGTTATAAGTATATGTCAGGTTAATAAGTTGAGAAAAGTGCTTTCTTGCATATCTTGACGAGAGTTGAGCTCTCTAAGTCTAAGTGTGACTTACATAATGTCATATCTAATCGTACCTTAATCAATCCAAGAATTGAAAAAGTAAGTGTGTTGATTATCTTGCCAAAAGCACTCATTTTCTGTACTTAGATCTCGTGTCTCCTCTACTGCGGGAACGCTGACCTGGAACACACTTGATCAGGATTTAATCACTGTCTATGACTTTCCACCATTTCATTTTATTTTAATGTGCTGATCTTAAATGATATGATCTCACTGCAGGCATGTGATTCAAATGTGTATAGTAGATTTTTATTCTACTTTAATTTTGATTTTTGCATGATTTTCTGTGTGCAGGCATGTTAATAATGATTAGTTTGCTCTACTTGCAAAATAAAGAAACTTTTAAGTTTGTGAACTTCAAAGTTTAGGGGGAGTAAAAACGTAAAAGAGAAAATCAACGAAAAGTGTCAAAATATGAAAAAGAAATAAAAAAAAGTTAAGTGCTTTGGATGGAAAGGATGAAGCTGAAATTCAAGCATGTGTGTGTTTGATATGATGTAAAAATGAACCTAAAAAGAATTCAAAATAAGTGGAAAAGCTTCTTGCAAACAAAACAAGACTATTTGTGTTGTAAAAGGTTTAAAATAAAGACTAAAATGACGGGAAAGTGTTTGAAAAATTAAAACATTGATTCAAAGTGTTTTTCAAAATGTACTTGGTGGTGTTTGAATTGAAAATTCATGTTTAAAAATGAAAATATGAGTTTCAAATGATTCATGGTGATTTTAAACAAAAACAATTTGAGATTGTTAAATTTGAGGGTAATTAATTATATTTTGGGTGATAGTCAAAATTTTTTGACTAAGTGTTGAGACAATGTGCATGAACAGTGATAATATGCATAAAGAGTGTTTAGATGAGTATTGTGAAAGTTTCGAGTGTTAGACTCATGGAAGGTTTCTCATGCGCCTGAATAGTGGTTAGAAGTCTAAATCAGGAGTATGATGAATTTCAGGAATTTGTACAAGTGTTAAGCGTTTTGTTCAAGTACATGTGCCTAAATAGTTGTCATGTTGCTGAAAATGGTTAATTACGTCAATCGATCTAGATATGGTATGCCACAAGTGAATATTTGCGACAAGAAATGAATCCTAAAAGTGTTGGGCATATCAACTTATGCTCATGTGCCTGAACAGTCAGACTCTCCAAATGTGGTAAGACATTTGAAGGTGATGTTTACTCTAAGTGTTACACGTTTCAATAAGTCTCATGAGCCTGAACAGTGCCTAAGCGACTGAACAATGCCCAAGCTTCTGAACAGTGCTCATGCGTCTGAAGATTTAATCTGAAACTTAGCCTCATGTGCCTTCACAGTGCTCATGCGCCTAAGAATTTTTACACTTATATATATTCAACACTTGTAGTTTTCATTCACTCATTCACAAACTTAAACACTCTGATTCACTTATTCTCTCACCCGATACATTCATTCACTCAACATTTGATTGTTACCTGTTAATCCATATGATATTGTAACACCCGAAACTTCGTTAAAAATAAAGGAAAAGAAAAGTATCTTGAAAGAAAGAAAAGGGACAAAAGTAGAGGGGGCTAAGTGTAAAAAGTACAAAAACCCAATATTTTATTATATTTTGGGCATGGCTGCCCACTACTTGTTTCCACAACCTGCTTTTTGACTGAAAAAGAAGAAAGAAGAAGAAGAAGCTTGTTTCTCTCGGTTTTTCAAGGAAGAAGAGGCTGATTTTCGCAATTTGGTGAGTGTTTTATGTGTTCATGGTTCGGTTTTGTTGGGTTTTCATCCTTAAAACTGGTTTTTATGTGTTCTATGTGTTTGGTTGTTTATTTTGGTGGGTTTTTAGTTGTTTGAACTCTTGTGCACGCAAGTTTGGAGGAGTTTTACTTGTTGGCTGCATAGGTGAGTTCTAGACCCTGGTTTTTATGTGTTTTAAACTTCTTGGGGCTGGAAATGCATGTTTAAAAATGTTTTACAACTGTTATATATGTACCCGTATGTATTTGTGTATGTATGCTTGTTTTTTATGGTTGTATATATGTTGTTGATGCTTAGAATGATAGATATATGTTGAAAACAGGTTAGAATGCAGACTGGGTTTTAAAATAAGACTGAAAAAAATGCATAACTGTTGGTCATGCGCCCAAATAGGGTTCATGTGCCTGAAATTTTGACTTAGAAAACATGTGTAGTTAATGCACCCAAATAGTTCCCATGCGCCTAAGATTTTTGCCAAAAATATACTAAGTGTCAAGCTCATGCGCCCATATAGTAGTCATGCACCCAGAAATTTCCCCAGGCGCCTAAGTGTTAGCTCATGCGCCCAAATAGTATCCATGCACCCAGAAATTTCCCTGGCGCCTAAGTGTTATCTCATGCGCCCAAATAGTATCCATGCGCCTAAGGAAGGTTCATGCGCCTGGTTTTGCTCATGCGCCTAAGTGTTGATACGCCCGTATAGTACCGATGCGTCCACATAGTGCTCATGCGCGAAATTAGAAATTTTAGGGTTTGACCCTGGATTGATTTGATGGCTCTACTTGTTTATGTTATGTATGTTTATGGCCTGTTTTTATGTTCCTTAATACGTATTATTACGTGGCTTTACGTGGTGTGTTTATGCTCGTATACGTAAAGTATTATCATAAATGAAGCGAAAAGATTAATGTTAATGAAAAGTGGAACATAAGAAATGAATGAAAGTCTTGCAAGCAAAATGATTAAGGAGGTTCACAACTCATTGAGAGTTGCTAGCTCAACTGTGTGTAATATAACGTGCGATTTTGGCTAACCCTTGAGGGTTCACACACAGGGGGATCAGTCTTGGTGATTGATCCATACGTACGAAACGGGGTCCTTGTCACTTAACCCGAGAATGAGGTGGCTTTGTGCCCAACCATGGGGTAAAGTTATGACAGGATCTAGAAATAGTGAAAGATAATGAAAAAGTACGAAACGAACGAATAAGTGAGATAATGAAAGATAATCAAGATTATACCTTGATGTATGTATGATGAATGCTCACGCGCGAAAGTAAAAGAAGTATTTTAAAGAGAAGGTTATATATATATATATATATATATATATATATATATATATATATATATATATATATATATACGCAAGGTATTTTAATGTTTTAAAACTAGAACTCACTCGGCAACGCTGACTTTTATGCATTTTCAGTTGGCAGATAAATGTTGCTGAGGGTGGCACTCGGGGGAAGCTACTCATCGGGGCAAGACTGGCATCCATTCGTGCAAATGATTTTGTTGTGTTGTAATGCAACTAATTGATTGTTTTGTAACCCTAACTTACAACGATGTATTATTTGGCAACAATAATTATAAGCATGATGGTTTTGTTAACTTAATCCGCTGCTTAATCTTATGAAATGTATAATGTTTTATATGTATAATGCTATGATTGACCAACTATGAGGTCTCCAGGAACGGGGCCTTACAGATATATAGGTATAGTCAATGAAGATGTTAATGATGTTAATGATTCAAATAATGTGAATGAAGATATTGATGAAGTCAATGTACAACAACAAATGGAGTGTGATCTTCAAAATGTTGATGTATTTGAGCCTGTACCACAAGAGAATGTGATTGCTGAGGAGTCTTCCCTCGAGGTCATCAAAGTTGTTGCTGATTCACCTATTCATGTGTTAAATGAAGGAGAAAACTCAAAACAATATGCTACAGTCCTTTCTGAGAACTTAAACGCTGATCAGATCATAGAATCTTTGAAAGAAGGCTTTGCGAGAGTTGGAACTCTACAAAGAGAAGCCCGTGTTCAAGATCAAAGATGAACTAGAAGAGTTCATCTTGGATTGAAGACAATGCTAATCTTAGGGGGAGTATTGTTAGAGCTCTTAAAAGATTAACATTTTGTCTTTTGTGTTTTGTCATAGTATAGGGACTTATTTTGTAAATATATGTTCCTTGTTTTCTTTGATAGTATAAATAGGATAGTTTATGTATTATGTAGAAGACTGAGCAAAGAGAAAAAGGAAAACAGTTAGAACAGATCTGAACGACTGTAACTCACTCTTACACTTTGTATCCTAAGCATTTGCTATCAATGAAATCTATGAATTTTTGAAGTAATTGCTTGTGTTTGATTACTTAGTGTTTGAATTGATCATTGCATTACAATATCATCACAGATCGATCCATTTGAACCTGTCATATTATTACCAAGCAATATAATTTTCTACCCAAACTCTTTACACCTGTTGGTCCAAACAAGTCAATGTGCAACAAGCGTAAAGGAGTTATGACTGAATTCATTTCTTTGGACTTATGAGAAGATTTATGTTGCTTTCCCTTTTGACAAGCAACACATTGGTCAGCACATGCAAACTCTTTGTTCGAAAGTCCTGTGACTAACCTATTCTGAACTAGTTTGTTCATGTTTTTGAGATTTACATGTGCCAATCTTATGTGCCAAAGTAAAGACCCATTTAAGAAAGCTTTGGAAATGAAATAGTAAACATTTCCTGAAGGTTATGCATTTTGCATGTTAAGCATGTAAATATTGTCCTTCCTACGAGCTCTTAAAAGTATTTTGTCATATGGAAATTCAAACCCATGGGATAAAACAATACATTCATATTCTATGAAAAGAGTGTTATGCTTTTTATCACACAATTAAGACACACTCAGTAGATTATAATTTTAACTCTTTCACATAGTTCACCTTGTCTAAACTTAACTTGCCATTGTTAACTGTCCCCCTGCCAGTAATGTATTCTCCTTTTGTATCACTTACAAAGGCATCAATTCCACTATCATATGGTTCTAGATTCAGTAGGAAAGATCTGTCACCTGTCATGTGCGGGGAACATCCATTATCCACAATCCACAAGTTTGCTTTGGCCTGCGTATTTATTCTTGGGTCTTCTAGTTTTCAGTAGTTTTATATCAATGGTAAGTGTTAAGGGGTTGGTGTTGGTTTTGGGACATCTAAGGATTCAGCAGATGTCTTTATGTTACAAGTTTTTCTTTTAGCTTTACTTGATTCTTTGACATCATTCTTCTTGTTGTGACCCTTTGAAGCTTTTAGGGATAGTGAAGTTATCTCAAAAGTCTTCTTCTTCTTTGCAGCCGCGGACTTATTCGAAAGATGTTTCAGAGGTGCTAGATTTATCTTGGAGTAGGCACTTAAGTGGTTTGACTGCCGAACAGTTCTTTTACCACCTTCTTTTTCTTTTGGTGGTTGTTTGACAACTGCAGACCTTCATGAGGGTTTAGGCTTGTTGGAATGTTTGATGAAGTGAGCTAAGGGATTGTATTGAAAGTCTTTTACAACGTGACTGTCTTCCCCACACATTAGGCATGTGACTTTCATTTGCTTCTTTGATGACTTCATCACCTGCCTGATCTCTTGTAACTACTTCTTCATCATCTCATACTTGCCTCCCTCGGCTCCACCCATCTTCTTGTTTAGCTTGTGATCAGCATGGGTGGTCAGCTCTATCTTTTTCTTTGTGAACCTCTTGTTGTGAATTTGAACACTTTAGAAATATACTTTTAAATATATTGTTAGGATCTTATTTCTGAAGAGTTTGAGGTTCTAGCATAGCATATTCTATTATGGTTCTTCTTGTTGCAACTATGCCTTTATTGAAGCTTTGTCTTGGTGGAGGGCTTTGACTCAGTAGATAGCTGGGTTAGTTTCAGAAGATCGTTTTTCTTTTACAAATTTTATTTTCCAAATCACATCCTGCTTACTTTTTGCCTTGAGATCCTCTCTCTTTTTCTCCTTCTCCTCCTCCTCCCTTGTCTCATCCTTCTCCTTTTCCTTCTTCTCCTCTTCATCATCTACTTCCTCAGCTGTTACATCCTTCTCTTCTTCTTTACCATCTCAATCTCTTCAGCAAATATCTTTGTATAAATGGGTTCGACAGATACTTGCTTCTTTACCTCAAGGTTGCACTTTGGGGGTATACATGG
The DNA here is from genome assembly GCA_025506505.1 of Flaveria sonorensis. NCBI lineage: Eukaryota > Viridiplantae > Streptophyta > Magnoliopsida > Asterales > Asteraceae > Flaveria > Flaveria sonorensis. Next base: position 46,577,905 of record CM046428.1, read on the forward strand.
GGGTGTATATCATTGGTGGTTCCACATTATTATACCCGAAACCTCTATTGATTTGATACAACCTTTAGGATTTTTCAGTAAAAGCAAGTAATGGCTAAATCACATTGTGCTAATTTCAATCTTCTCAGAAGATCATCAATTTAGGTCTCAAGGTTGCTTTGCTCATGTTTTAATTATAAAAAATATTTTCTAGCTCTATTATCATTTCCTTTTGAGCTTGATTATTTTTCTTAAAATTAGTTTAAGAAAATGGTTGTTTCAACATCTTTCATGAGGTCCAAATTATGAATTCTGTACAAGTTGACCTTAGCTATGCATCAGGTGTACAACAGGGTTCAGAAGTTACTTGAGGTGAGAAGGTTGAGCTTCCAGCCATCAATGCATTATTGATGGGTGTAATCTCTTTCACTTGGAAACTCTAGTCAATCACCTCTTCTCCTAAGGCTACAACTGCTATATTCCTTTGGCTAAATGAAGTGGAAGGACTTTGGTGAGTTGAGTGTTGTTATGGGTTAGATGAACTTGGAGGAGATGGGTTTGATTTGGTGCTTTGTATTCCTTGGCAAAATTTCCTAGCTGGTTGTAGTTGAAGCATTTTACCTTACTTTTATCAAACCCAAATCCTGATATTCTCTGCCTCAAAAACTTTCTTCTGGTTTTCTATTGAAACTGCTTGGCCCTGAAGGATACCATGGCTATCTAGTAGTTGATATCCATTTCTTCATGGTCATCTGGATGAATGCACTCCAGATCTTCTTCATATAGTTGAAATAAGTTGGCTTGGTCACTGACCAAGGCAGAGTTTGAGTGATATGATTGTGAAAAGGATGATGGGTCTGGCTGATTCCATCTACTGAATGATGGTGATGATTGAGATTCAGCTGTTGGAGATTCAGGGTAGGTGATCATGGGTGCCTGATGAGTCACCATGGGAGTTTGATAGACTTGAGAGTGGGAGTGATAGTGAACTGGCTCATGAATTGGTGCCATGAGGGCTGATGACTTTAAGGGGTTTAAAGATTATCCTAGTGATTCTTCATCTACATCCATCTCTATTTGATAACCACTGAGGATGCCATATAACTTGTCAAGAGTCATTGTCTTCAGATTTTTAGTTTTTCTGATGGACACAGTATAAACCATCCATGTCTTTGGCAAAGACCTCAAGAACTTTCTGAGAACATCACTGTTCTTCATCTTCACTCCAACTTCATTTAAAGAGTCTAGAACTTTAACATATCTAAGATATGTAGCAGTCATGGTTTCTCCACTTGTGAAACCATAGTTTTGAACTTCTGTTTCAAGACATCTCTCTTGTTTTGTTTCATATCTTCTGTTCCTTCGAATCTGGCCTTCAATGCTTCCCATAACTTTTGAGCAGTTGTGAACTTCTTGAAGCCATGCATGATGCTGTTGGGTATGCTCCTTCTGATCAACCTTTGAGACTTTGAATCCAAATCCATTTTCTTTAGGTCTTCATCTAAATACTGATGTGTAGTTAAACATATCCATTTTAGGTCATATTTTGGGTCTCTTTTGTTTAATTTTTAGTTAGATTCATTAGTTTTTACTTGTTGTTTGTTATTTTGTAGTTTAATAGGTGCTTGGGTTCCTAAAGTGGTGAAAATGCCAGGGAAACGAAGAAAAGAGCCAAACCATGGAGGATGACCAACACTTAGAAATTTTTCTAAGTGTCAAACTCAAAGTTGTTGGAAAATCCCATCTATGCGATACGCATAACAGGAGAGCTTCTCCTGCGCGTATCACATAGATCACATATTAAGGTTTACGAAATTTTTTAATCTATGCGATACGCACAGAAGGAGTGGTTCTCTTGCGCATATCGTGTAGATGGTATCTTTGGGAAAATTTACAAAGTTGTATTTAAACAGCTTTTCTTAACCCAAAAAGGGAGTTCGACCACCATCCATTTCAAGACATTTGTAACTTTGTTAGCCTACATTGTTTTGAACATGTTGATCTTGTTTTCCGTGTTTAAGTTGATGTTTCTATTGAATATGAGTAGCTAAAATTATAATGCTACCTAGGTTGATGATTGGTTTGTTTTAACTTGAATGGATTTTGCTTATTGAACGGTTATTGTGGTTAATTCTTATGGAAAGACGTTTATTCAATCTATTTGATGAGTTTGAGTATTTTGGCATAATTGTTGATGATTCCTATATTGCATATGTTAGTTGTTGAATGTCTTTCATAGAAACTTGCATATCTAGATCGATTACTTTGTGTTTTTGATTAATTGATGGTTTGTTAGACATAGTAACCATAGGAATTGGTTTGAATTGATTATCAAGTCTTAATGCTCTTCTTAATTTGAGTTAGAGAGGTGATAGTTAATCGAATTGTCCTTGTGATTAGTTGTTTAGGAATAAGCGGTTCAAAAGAAGGTTTCCCTAAGTTAGCTAATTGCATTGCTTTTCATGTCCAATAGATTGTTTAAAAGTTTCCCCTTTCATTGTAAATGAATTGTGTTAGTTAGATCGAGAGATTAGCTGTCAATCGGGTACATAAGTGTTGTCACAGAGACTTAGCGGTAATTTGACCAATCGGTAGTTTCACTCATCTTCTAGGTTCTCTTTTTGGTCACATCTGGAGAATGATCTGGGATCCATTAAGTATTTAGTGGTTTGTATCATTAGACTCCGATTCCACAATAGTTCAATAACCATTTGAAGTTCAAGGGTCGCAACTAGGATTCGCCTAGGTAGTATCTTTCTCATTCTTGATTTTCTAAGAGTTCTTGTTTTCTCGTGTTCGAGTTGGTACATCGATAATTTAATCAAATAATTAAAAGTATTTTTTATTTTTATCTAGGTTCCTTATAAAAAAGAAACCCCCCAATATTAAATCATTTTCGTTTTGTCCTTTCGAGTCTAGTTAATTTTATAATAGTGTCTTTAGGGTTCGATTATGGTCTTTCTTAGTCTAGTCTACAGTCGATTAGGTTCACTTTCCTATCTAATGGTCTAGGTATAGGTTGTCTAGGGTTTAATTTGAGTTTCTAGATTGTCTTATTTAAGTTGTTTTTATTAGATCACTTTATGAGCATCAAGTTTTTGGCGCCGTTGCCGGGACACTTAAGTTTAGAGATTTTCTAGATTTGGTTAAGTTAAGTTTAGGTTTAGAATTTTTCCTTTGTTTTCAAAGTTTATTTCTTTTTAGCCTAGATTCAGTATTTTAAGTTTTTCTTCTATTTCATTTTAGATCATTTTTCTTCTATTTTTCTTTTCAGTTGTATGCCACACACCCGCTCTCAAGGATCACCTGAGTTTTCTGCTTTTTCTGACCCTGAGCGAGAGTATCGCGAGTGGCATGCTCCACCTTGTGCATGTTTACGTGCAATCTTAGATTCTATGGTACGTTATATTTCTTTTCCTGAGTTAGTTCCAATGGGTGATGCTAACCCCCCTAAGAGTACCGTTCATGAGAGGGCATCAGATGGTTTCATTGGAGGCAAAGGGTCGATCAACCGTCCCGCGATTAATAACATGAACAACTGGCAGATTCCTTCGTATGTCATGTCTACAATCACAAATGCCACCTAGTTCCATGGACTGGATGATGAGGACGCCCCCAGTCACATCTCCCATTTCGTTTCTTATCTGTGACACCTTTAACATTTCTGGTGTGACAGAAGATGCTATCTATCTTCGTCTCTTCCCATTCACTTTGTAGGGTCGAGCTGCTTCGTGGCTCGACACCTTACCCTAAAATTTCATTACTACTTGGGCCGACTTAGGGAGCAGATTCACTCTTTTCGCATGGATCCTGATGAACCTTACTACATCACGTGGGAACGCTTCAGCAAGCTTCGTAGTAGATGCCCTAAGCATGGGTTGACAGAGTGGGCACTTGTCGAGAAGTTCTATAACGGTCTTACCTATCCAACTCAACTCATGTTCAATACTGTTGTGGGAGGACACATTATGGAGAAGAAGACTGCATAAGTGTGTGAGGAGATGTTTGAGAGTTTTGCATTCATTGAGCAGTAACATCCGCAAACTAGGAATTCCATTCCTAATACTAGAGCTCCTACTTCCTGTTCAAGGGGTGTTAATCATGTCACAACTGATACTAGTGTGCCCGTTGTCCTAGAAGCTATGCACGGGACATCCGAGACCTAAAGATGATTGTTAATAAGTGTGAGATTTATAGAGGTGGCCATGATATGAGAGAGTTTCTAGTTATGAGTCAGGAGCAAGTAGATTTCGTGAGTGGTCAGGGTAGGGGTTCAAGTGGTGAGTTTTTGGGTTCGTATAATCAGCGTTGGAGAGGTCACCCTAACTTTGGTTGGAAATCTGGGGGAAACTGACCTGGCTTTTAGCAGAGGAAAAATTAGCTGGGTAGAGGAGATTTAGGCCCTAGTGCAAAGGCTAGTGGGGGTATGGACAAGGAGTTAAAGGACATACTCTCTACCCAGACTCAACTACTCACTCAATTGATCAATAAAGATCAAGAAACCCAGAAAAGGTTGAGTAAGCATGACGTTCTGTTGAAGAGTCACCAATCCGCTTTCCTTGACTTGGAGCGTTCCGTAGGTGACATAGCTAAGAAATTAGAACACCGACCTGTAGGTTCTTTCTCAGGGAGCACTCTCCAGAATCCCAATGCGACAGCAAAAGCAGTGATGTTACGAAGTGGCAGAGGAGGAGCACAGGAAAAGCCTATGACACAAAAAGAAGAGGAAATGGATGAGAAGATTGAGATGGAGACTCCTGGAGGGTTGCAGCAGAGGCTAGACCCAACAATTACTACGCGAGTAGTGATTCTCCACAGGAGGAGGTAGTAGAGAAGAAGAAGGTTGAAGTGAAGAAGACAACTCCCAAGATAGATTTGAGCCGAGTTCCATATCCTACTCGTCTAATGAAGCTAAAATTCGCTAAGGATTATAGACATCTTCTGGAGTTGTTTAAATAACTCAAAATCAATCTTCCATTCGTAGAGGCACTCTAGCATATGTGTAAATATGCCAAGTTTCTTAAGGATCTTCTTTCTAACTATAAAAAGCTGGAGGACCTTTTGATTGCTACTCTAAGTGAGCATTGCCCTACGGTGGTGCAGAGTACCTACAAGAGAAATTAGTAGACTCGGTCTTTTTACTATCCCGTGTTTGTTTGGTAGTTCTACTCTGAACCACGCGTTGGCTGATCTTGGTGCTAGCATAAATTTGATGCCTTACTCGATTTTTAAGAAGCTAGACCTGGGAGATCCGACTCCAACGCGTATGAGCATATCCTTAGCAGACCAATCGGTCAAATATCCAAAGGGCATTATGGAGAATTTGTTGGTAAAAGTAGACAAATTCCCCGTGGATTTTGTCATCCTTGACATGGAATGTAAGGCCCCGTTTCCGGAGACCTCACAGTTGGACAATCACAGCACTATTCATGATCCATTTCATAAATTCATTATCACGATGCAGCGGAATTTAAACATTTAAAAGCCATTCATTAATTTGTAAACGCTGTTGCTAAGTAATACATGTTTGGTACAGTTACAAAAGATCATTAGTTTGCATTACAAAACAACAATGTTATATTCATGAATGGATGTCAGCCTTGTCCCGACGAGTAGCCTCCCCGAGTGCCATCCTCAGCAATATTACCTGCCAACTGAAAACGCATAAAAGTCAGCTTTGCTGAGTGAGTTCTAGTTTTAAAATCATAAAAATATCTTGATAGATTTGTATACAAAATACTTCTTAAAGAAAATATCTTATCTTTCTTTCGGATGTGATCACACATCATACATACAAATCATAACCATTACATTATCACCATTCTCTTTCTTGCTTATTATTATTATCTTTCACTGTCGATATGGACCAAAGTGCTATACCCCCCATAAAATGCGCATAAACCTGGTACTGGGCCTTGAAGTCTATAAATAGACTCCATCCGTGGTGCACATATGCTGGCACCAGTACCGGGGCAACAACAGTGGTCCCCTCAATCTTAAAGATTGACCCTGTGTACATCCTTTGGGTTAGCTAAACCGTACACAGTTGAGCTAACGACAACATGGTCGTGCACCTCCTGTAAATTTTTACTTGCAAGTCTTTCATTCTTTAAGTTCCACTTTTCGTTAATATTAATCTTTCACTAGATTAATAATACTTCATAATTACGAACAAACCACATAAGGCCACATAATAGTATCATAATAGGCACATAAGGGCAGCCCACATCATGCATAAGATAACCAAATAAAAGCATCAAGTCAACCGTGGTCAAATCCTAATTTCTGATCTTCCAAAATTCCAGAAAATTTCTCAAGTCCTAAAGAAATGCGGATGAACAGAACCAATGCGGATGAACAACTTGCAAATGCGGATGAACAAAACTAATGCGGATGAACACTTGCAAATGCGGATGAATAACTTGCAATGCGGATGAATAACTTGCAATGCGGATGAATAACTTGCAATGCGGATGAATAAAACTAATGCGGAAGAACACTTAGGCTGAATTTAGGCAAATGCGGCTGAACAAAGGTGAATGCGGGTGAACAAAACACTTAGGCAATTATCACGGTGTAAATGCGGATGAACCATCAGACCTGTAAATGAGACTTATGCTATAACCAGTTCTAAAACCTCATTTTCATACATTCTTAACATCGATCTATCATGCTAAACTCTTAGAACAAGCTTACAACCACATAAAACACAGAAATTCATACACATACATAAGCAGTCAACATACACGACGGTTGTAAAACATTTTAAATGCATTTTCAGCCCCAAAGAAGTTTAAAAACAGAGAATCGGGGTCCTAGAACTCACCTATTGCAGCAAACAAGTGAATCTCCTCCCAACTTGCGTGCACAAGAGTTCAAACACCTAGAACAAGCCAAAACAAACACCAAACACCAAGAACACATAGAAATCAGTTTCTAAGGTTCACAGAAACCGAACCAATTAATCACAAAAACCTACTAACCTTGAAGATTCTTCTCCTTCTTCACAATTCGACCGAGAGAAAACACAAAACCCAGCTTTCTTTCTTTTCTTCTTCGGAAAGCAGCAGCAGGAAGAGCATGGGCGACCATGCTCTTTATACACCCACTTTTGACTTTTGTACTATTTTACACTTTTCACCCTTCAACTTTGGCCTTATAAAAATTCGGGTGTTACAAGTCTACCCCCCTTAAAGAGGTTTCGTCCCCGAAACCTGTCATTCTTCAAATAACTGAGGGTAGTGCTGCCTCATTTCTTCTTCAGTCTCCCACGTAGACTCAGAACCCTTCCGGTGTTTCCACTGCACACGTACAAGCGGAACCACTTTATTTCTCAATCTTTTCTCCTTCCTGTCTATGATGGCCACTGGTTGCTCCACATAGTTGAGTCTTTCATCCACTTCGATATCCTCCAGTGGCACAATCATATCTTCATCGGCTAAGCATTTTCTCAGATGAGATACATGAAACGTCGGGTGAATCCCACTCAACTCATCGGGCAATTCTAGACGATAGGCCACCTCTCCTACTCGTGCAACGATTCGGAAAGGCCCTATGTATCTTGGACTCAACTTGCCCCTCTTCCGGAATCGGATGATCCCTTTCCAAGGCGAGACCTTTAACATAACTTTATCACCCACGTTGAACACGATGGGTCTACGCCTCTTATCGGCATACGACTTCTGTCTATCCTTCGCCGCCTTCATAAAGGCTTTGATCTTTTCCAGCTTCTCAGTCGTAGCCTCAATCACCTCGATGCTTCCCAATTCTTTCTGCCCAATGTCTCCCCAACACACGGGCGTTCTACACCTCCTACCGTACAGCATCTCGTATGGTGGCATACCAATGCTGGCATGATAACTGTTGTTGTACGAGAACTCAGCCAACGGTAGGTGATCATCCCAACTCCCTCCAAAGTCGATCACACATGCCCGGAGCATATCCTCGAGCGTCTGAATCGTCCGCTCAGACTGACCATCTGTCTGAGGATGGTAAGCCGTGCTAATGTGTAGTCTCGTCCCCATGGCATCATGGAATCTCTTCCAAAACTTCGATGTGAACCGGGTGTCACGATCTGACACAATAGACACCGGCACACCATGGCGAGCTACAATCTCTTTGATGAACAGGTCCGCCAGTCTCTCGGAGGAATACGTCTCGTGGATCGGTAGGAAGTGAGCACTCTTTGTTAGACGATCAACTATCACCCATATGGTATCATACCCCCTCGCCGTACGGGGTAGCTTCGTGATGAAATCCATGGTGATGTGCTCCCACTTCCACTCGGGTATATCCAACGGTTGAATCTTCCCGTATGGCTTTTGATGCTCTGCCTTCACTTGCAAGCAAGTAAGGCACTTACTCACATACTCTGCCACGTCACGTTTCATACCCGGCCACCAGTAGTCTTTCTTCATGTCTTGATACATCTTGGTAGCACCGGGATGTATGGAGTATCGAGTCTTATGAGCTTCGTCCATAATTCGCCCACGTAGATTCCCATATCGAGGAATCCACATTCGCCCAAAGCGGGTTTTAACACCGTGGGTATTCTCCCCAATTCTGCAACTAGACCTCTCATTCGTTCGGAGTTGAGGTGATCTTCTTTTAACGCCTCACTTTGAAACTCTTTAACTTGCGTCATCACATCTGAGGTCATCACCAACTGATACGCCTTCACCCGAATCGGCTCGGGTCTCTCCTTCCGGCTAAGGGCATCGGCCACTACGTTGGCCTTGCCCGGGTGGTAATGGATCTCACAATCATAATCCTTAATCAGCTCTAACCACCTCCTTTGCCTCATGTTGAGATCTTTCTGCTCGAAAAAAATATTTTAAGCTCTTGTGATCCGTGAAGATTGTGCACTTGGTCCCGTATAAATAGTGCCTCCAGATCTTCAACGCAAAGACCACCGCAGCCAATTCTAAATCATGAGTAGGGTAATTAACTTCGTGGATCTTTAACTGTCGGGACGCGTAAGCTATCACTCGTCCACGTTGCATTAGCACGCAACCCAGTCCCGAATAAGATGCATCTGAATACACCACTAAGTCTTCACCTCCTTCGGGCAATGTCAAAACAGGAGCTTGAGTTAATCTTGCCTTTAACTCCTCAAAAGCATCCTCCTGTTCTCGTCCCCACACAAACTTCACATCCTTGCGTGTCAACTTAGTCAAAGGTGAGGCTATCTTGGAAAAGTCTTGGAAAAACCTTCGGTAGTAACCCGCCAAACCCAAGAAACTACGAATCTCGGATGGCGTCTTTAGAGACTTCCATTGCATTACCGCCTCAACCTTTGCCGGGTCCACCATAATTCCTTCGGTATTCACCACATGACCCAGAAATTGAACTTCTCGCAGCCAAAAAGCACACTTAGAGAATTTAGCATACAACTTCTCCTTTCTAAGTGTCTCCAACACTTCACGTAGGTGGCCGGCATGTTCTTCTTTGCTCTTCGAATAAATCAGAATATCGTCAATAAACACAATCACTGATTTATCTAACATCGGCCGACACACTCGGTTCATCAAATCCATAAAGGCAGCTGGTGCATTAGTTAAATCGAATGACATAACGAGAAACTCGTAATGTCCATAACGCGTGCGGAACGCTGTCTTCGGGATATCTTGTTCCTTTACCTTCAGCTGATGGTAGCCAGATCGAAGATCTATTCGGGAAAACCAACTGGCACCTTGAAGCTGGTCAAACAGGTTATCAATCCTTGGTAGGGGGTATCTGTTCTTTACTGTCAACTTGTTCAACTCCCGGTAGTCTATACACATTCTCATACTACCGTCTTTGTTCTTTACGAATAATACCGGAGCACCCCAAGGAGAGATACTCGGTCTAATAAACCCCTTATCCATCAGTTCCTGTAGCTTCTTTTATCTCGGTCGGAGCTAACCGATACGGTGCCTTGGCAACGGGTTGCGCACCGGGTATCAGGTCGATCTGAAATTCTATCTCACGGTCCGGTGGCACACCTGGTAGATCTTCGGGAAACACATCCAGGAAATCACGTACCACTAGCACTTCTGATAATTATGGTATCGACGCGTCCACATCCTTTACGTATGCCAAGTAGGCACAACAACCGCGCCTCATAAACTTCTCTGCCACTGCCATCGAAATCACTTTCGGAACCGTAGTGACGCGACCACCATAAACTGTCACTGAACTCCCATTGGGTGCGACTAACTGAATCATCTTCTTCCGACACACGATGTTTGCCTCATAGGCTGCCAACCAATCCATCCCAGAACTACATCAAATCCGCCTAGGGGCATCACAAATAGTTTAGCAGAGAACCTATGGCCTTCTAACTATATGCCACAATCCTCAATCATATCAGAGATTCAGGTAGACTTACCAATAGCAGTTTCTACATCAAAAGGTTCATTGATGCTCCTACTACTAACAGGCAATTTAGCACAGAAAGCAGCAGATATGAAACTCCTACTAGCACCAGAATCAAATAATACAGAGGCATAAGTTTGGTTTACTAGGAACACACCTGACACGACGTCGGGGTCTACCCGGGCTTCCTCTCGGGTCATCGTGAAGGCTCTTGCACTTGCCCTCTGCCCTCCTTCTTCCGGCCTCTTCTTCAACCCAGAACTTTCAGCCCTTGGCTTCTTGCAATCCTTGTTCATATGGCCGACTTCACCACAGTTAAAGCATCGTGGGGCTCCACACATCTTTGAAATGTGACCGGGCTTGCCACATTTGTAGCAGACATTCATTCCCAAGCGGCATTCCCCGCTATGTTCCTTCCCACACTTATCACACCTCCTCAACCCCGAGCTTGCAGTAACCACTCGGTGATCATCCATCCTCGGCCTCTTACTGTTCGGGTTGAAACCACCACGCCCGAATCTCTTCCCGTTCCAACTCCTGTTATTACCACCCGTCTTCTTCACCTCCACCACCTCCACTTCTCTTTCATCATAAAGTCTCCCAGCTAAATCCACCGTCGACCTAAAAGTGCTCGGTCGGGCAACGATCAAGTGCCTACGGATGTCAGCAGGCAACCCCTGAATATACCGCTTGATCTTCCTTGAAGCCGGTGTAACTTGATCGGGCACCAGCCTCGCCATTTCGTTAAACTTGGTGGTATATTGCTGGTGGGTCATGGTTCCCGCCTCAAGCTGTAGGAACTCTCTCTCTATCTTGTCGAGTTCTCGATGAGGACAGAATTCCTCAATCACTAACCTTTTCAGTTCACTCCATCTCATCCTCCCGACAGCCCTGTTGCCTTCGGCTTGGACAAGATTGTCCCACCAACACAGAGCCGAGTCGACAAATGAGTGAGTGGCAAATTTCACCTTCTGATCCTCCCTGCACTCACTAATTTCCAACACTGCCTCCATCTCTCTAACCCAGCGGTGGGCAGTAGCAGCGTTACCGTTGCCGTCAAAAGTAGGGGGTTTACACCGTTGGAATGCCCCGTAGCTGCATCCCCTCGCGGTTTCCCGCACCTCTACATCTTCTTCATCACTGGAGACTCCCCTTTCGACATTTATCTCCTCCTCAACATCATGATTTTCCTCATTCTCCCTTCTCCCAGTAGCAGCCCTTTTCTCTTCCTCCCTTTCTTTCCTCTCATCCTTCCTTACGGCCCGGATCACTTCAGTCACGACAGACGGTAGGATCGTCTGCATGACTTGGTGAACCTCCTCCACCACTGCCTCTTTCACTGAGGCCCTCAAATTGGCACTCTCATCCACTCCCTCGGGTGATGAAGCTCAGGCTCAGCAGGAGCCGTCTCTGCAGTTCTTGCCTTGTTCTTTGCGGCCCGGGGTCTCCCAGCACGACCACCCCGTACACCACCTCTAGAAGCCTTAGATGATCTACCTCCAGCCATCCTCTAACACTATAAGATCCAAACACCAACACGGTCATTCAAGGTAATAGCTCAGTTAACGTTAAGTATAGTAAGTCCCTAATTACAGTGGCCAGTTGTGATTAGCCACTTACTTTACTCTTCATTCCCCGAGCATTTCCTATCCTGACTACATCAGTATTCAAATCTACTAAAGCACATAAATCAAATAGCATGCGCACACAATACCGGTTATCATAATAAAAGAAATACCTGATGGCACGTAACTACTCGGGCTGGCATCCCTCCATTCGGTCCCATTTTCAGTTTAAGTTTAGGTTTTTGAAAATATTTACCCATTTCTCTTAAACTTTGGCTCTGATACCAACTTGTAAGGCCCCGTTTCCGGAGACCTCACAGTTGGACATTCACAGCACTATTCATGATCCATTTCATAAATTCATTATCACGATGCAGCGGAATTTAAACATTTAAAAGCCATTCATTAATTTGTAAACGTTGTTGCTAAGTAATACATGTTTGGTACAGTTACAAAAGATCATTAGTTTGCATTACAAAACAACAATGTTATATTCATGAATGGATGTCAGCCTTGTCCCGACGAGTAGCCTCCCCGAGTGCCATCCTCAGCAATATTACCTGCCAACTGAAAACGCATAAAAGTCAGCTTTGCTGAGTGAGTTCTAGTTTTAAAATCATAAAAATATCTTGATAGATTTGTATACAAAATACTTCTTAAAGAAAATATCTTATCTTTCTTTCGGATGTGATCACACATCATACATACAAATCATAACCATTACATTATCACCATTCTCTTTCTTGCTTATTATTATTATCTTTCACTGTCGATATGGACCAAAGTGCTATACCCCCCATAAAATGCGCATAAACCTGGTACTGGGCCTTGAAGTCTATAAATAGACTCCATCCGTGGTGCACATATGCTGGCACCAGTACCGGGGCAACAACAGTGGTCCCCTCAATCTTAAAGATTGACCCTGTGTACATCCTTTGGGTTAGCTAAACCGTACACAGTTGAGCTAATGACAACATGGTCGTGCACCTCCTGTAAATTTTTACTTGCAAGTCTTTCATTCTTTAAGTTCCACTTTTCGTTAATATTAATCTTTCACTAGATTAATAATACTTCATAATTACGAACAAACCACATAAGGCCACATAATAGTATCATAATAGGCACATAAGGGCAGCCCACATCATGCATAAGATAACCAAATAAAAGCATCAAGTCAACCGTGGTCAAATCCTAATTTTTGATCTTCCAAAATTCCAGAAAATTTCTCAAGTCCTAAAGAAATGCGGATGAACAGAACCAATGCGGATGAACAACTTGCAAATGCGGATGAACAATAATGCGGATGAACACTTGCAAATGCGGATGAATAACTTGCAATGCGGATGAATAACTGCAATGCGGATGAATAAGCGGCAAAATGCGCGGCTGAACAAAGGTGAATGCGGGTGAACAAAACACTTAGGCAATTATCACGGTGTAAATGCGGATGAACCATCAGACCTGTAAATGAGACTTATGCTATAACCAGTTCTAAAACCTCATTTTCATACATTCTTAACATCGATCTATCATGCTAAACTCTTAGAACAAGCTTACAACCACATAAAACACAGAAATTCATACACATACATAAGCAGTCAACATACACGACGATTGTAAAACATTTTAAATGCATTTTCAGCCCCAAAGAAGTTTAAAAACAGAGAATCGGGGTCCTAGAACTCACCTATTGCAGCAAACAAGTGAATCTCCTCCCAACTTGCGTGCACAAGAGTTCAAACACCTAGAACAAGCCAAAACAAACACCAAACACCAAAAACACATAGAAATCAGTTTCTAAGGTTGAAACCTCACAGAAACCGAAACCAATTAATCACAAAAACCTACTAACCTTGAAGATTCTTCTCCTTCTTCACAATTCGACCGAGAGAAAACACAAAACCCAGCTTTCTTTCTTTTCTTCTTCGGAAAGCAGCAGCAGGAAGAGCATGGGCGACCATGCTCTTTATACACCCACTTTTGACTTTTGTACTATTTTACACTTTTCACCCTTCAACTTTGGCCTTATAAAAATTCGGGTGTTACATGGAAGCAAACGATAGAGTCCCTCTTATATTGGGACACCCTTTCTTACGCACAGCTAAGGTATTGACTGATGTCTATGAGGGTAAGATCACACTTCGTGTGGGGGGGAAACTATCACTTTTGATGTCTCTAAGGAGTATCCCTCCTTGATGTTTCTAAGGTTTGAGAGATGAGGGGTGCTTTCGGGTTAATTCCTAAATGTAGTGTTTGTAAAAGTATCATGTTTATTTATTTATTTTAGTTATTAGTGTGTTCATTTTCGTCTTTCTTGTGTTTTGTAGGAATTCATACCAGAATTTAAGAGGGAATCTAGAAGGAATGAAGTTCCAGGTTTGTCTATAATCAAAACAAGAATTGGAACATTTTTGAGGGTGAATAGTGGTAAGAAAGTAAGTATTGAAAATTTTTCTAAGTACAAATTCTCAAAACTTACTGGAAAAAAACCATCTATGCGATACGTACAGATGGGTACCACCATCGATTAAGGTCAAACGGTCAGCATTCACATCCTATGCGATACGCGCAGGATAAGCTTCCTTCCATGCGTATCACATAAGGCGCTTATCTGCGAAAAAATAAGAACCGCCCATCGTGCCCCACAACCACACAACCTAATCCACTTTCAACCTGCCTTTCCCCACAACCACCCCACCACCACTTCTCAACTTTCTTCAATCACCATCACCAAACCCCTTCCACCACCATTGCACCATCACCAACCGCCACCACTCACCAACCTCTGGCCATCATCACCCGATCACCACCAAACCGTCGCTAACACCATCCACAACCACATTCCACTGACTCTAACCCCTACCACCATCACCAGCCACCCATTCCCATTCCCATCCCTTTCTCAACATCTTTCTATCAATTTCCACTCAACCCTTCCAAACTCAATTACAAGTTAGAGATTTAGAACTAGGTTTTCAGTTTCTTGTTCTTGTTCCACTTTCTTTCAACAAAAGGTATGTTTCCACCTTTCTAATTTTATGTTTATGTTTGTTTTATTTTGTTTGAGTGTTAGCTTATTTGGGTTATTATTTGGTTTTTTTTTCATTAGTTGAACCCGGTTAATTGTTAACATTTCTTGGAATTGCTTGAAATTGAAGATGAATTTAGAAGTGATTGTTGGATGAAATTGGGATTTCATGTCAAATTAAGTGTGTGTATGGTCGGTAGAGGATGATTATGTCTGGTTTAAACTTAATTTCAAAAAAAATGTTTCAATTTGGACAACGTGGCTAACATTGGGTTTTTATAGTAATTTAGGCATGGGTGTGGGTTGACATGTGTTGATGATGTAAATTGATAATTTAATCAATTAATTAAAAGTATTTTTTATTTTTCTCTAGGTTCCTTATAAAAAGAAACCACCCAATATTAAATCATTTTCTTTTTTTGTCCTTTCCGAGTCTAGTTTATTCTATAATAGTGTCTCTAGGGTTCGATTCCGATCTTCCTTAGTCTTGTTTATAGTCGATTAGGTTCACTTGCCTATCTAGTGGTCTAGGTATAGGTTCTCTAGGGTATAATTTGAGTTTCTATATTGAGTCTAATTTAAGTTGTTTTTATTAGATCACTTTGTGAGCATCAAATACTTTGTAGGTTTTTTTGGGATCATGACTCCAACTTCACTAGCAGCTTGGACCATGAGGACATATGGTCAATCACCAAACCCCTTCCACCACCATTGCACCATCACCAACCGCCACCACTCACCAACCTCTGGCCATCATCACCCGATCACCACCAAACCGTCGCTAACACCATCCACAACCACATTCCACTGACTCTAACCCCTACCACCATCACCAGCCACCCATTCCCATTCCCATCCCTTTCTCAACATCTTTCTATCAATTTCCACTCAACCCTTCCAAACTCATTCACAAGTTAGAGATTTAGAACTAGGTTTTCAGTTTCTTGTTCTTGTTCCACTTTCTTTCAACAAAAGGTATGTTTCCACCTTTTCTAATTTTATGTTTATGTTTGTTTTATTTTGTTTGAGTGTTAGCTTATTTGGGTTATTATTTGGTTTTTTTTTCATTAGTTGAACCCGGTTAATTGTTAACATTTCTTGGAATTGCTTGAAATTGAAGATGAATTTAGAAGTGATTGTTGGATGAAATTGGGATTTCATGTCAAATTAAGTGTGTGTATGGTCGGTAGAGGATGATTATGTCTGGTTTAAACTTAATTTCAAAAAAAATGTTTCAATTTGGACAACGTGGCTAACATTGGGTTTTTATAGTAATTTAGGCATGGGTGTGGGTTGACATGTGTTGATGATGTAAATTGATAATTTAATCAATTAATTAAAAGTATTTTTTATTTTTCTCTAGGTTCCTTATAAAAAGAAACCACCCAATATTAAATCATTTTCTTTTTTTGTCCTTTTCGAGTCTAGTTTATTCTATAATAGTGTCTCTAGGGTTCGATTCCGATCTTCCTTAGTCTTGTTTATAGTCGATTAGGTTCACTTGCCTATCTAGTGGTCTAGGTATAGGTTCTCTAGGGTATAATTTGAGTTTCTATATTGAGTCTAATTTAAGTTGTTTTTATTAGATCACTTTGTGAGCATCAAATACTTTGTAGGATTTTTTGGGATCATGACTCCAACTTCACTAGCAGCTTGGACCATGAGGACATATGGTCCATTCAGAATTGAGGGCCAAAGTTTCATGTAGTGATTCCTTATGGAATCCTCTATTTAGATTTTCCAGGTATCATAAACATGAGGTGTAAACTGGGAAGTTTGGTCTGAGTTCCATTCTCCAAATCATGCTAACTAGAAATGGCTACAACAATCATTTTGAGAGAGTAGAGGGATATGAAGAGAGATGGTGTTTGATAGTGTGATCAAAAGAAGAAACAAGTGATTTTTTGAAAAATGATTTCAAGTAAATCAAAAGCCAATGCTCTTTTACCACTTGTTGGATCTGGTTGGTTTAGACAAACAAGAACTTCTAAGATCAGTAACTAACGAATAAGAAATCTAAGTTAGATACTTACTATCACGATGCAAATACTTTGAGGAAATGTAAATGCACAAGTTGTTCTTTCAAAGTATTCACTTGATTAATCTGTTTGTACAACTAATACAATTTGGCAGATACAATCAAATGGCTTGAAAAGCTTGCCTCTACTCTACAGGTGTGATGACTTTTATACTAAGAAATCTATACAATAAGAATAAACTATTCTATGTTCCGATTCTACATCAAACAGATAATATGTGTATCAAAGTTGGCAGCATCAGTACTAGTTGTCTCCAAAAGGTGAAACACAGCAGCCATCGGCATAGACAATCTTGTTTTGCATAGCAGTCGATTAGTAGGTCATGGATTTCATTACTGATCCGCAATTGATCTGCATATGATGATTAGCAGACATTCAGCATATCTAGTTCGGCAGTTGCTTCAGCATATGCTGATCAATAATCATTCATCATACACATTTCGGTAGTGGATTCAGCACTTGGCCTGATTCGGCAGTTGGCAGCCAATCCTGAAATCCTGAGTTTTCGGTAGCTTCATCCTTTATGATTCAACATGAACCAATCAGGATGGTTTCATTATTTTTTTAGGAAATCATTTTCAAAGATTTTTTGCGGCGGATATTAATTTAATAATACTGTCGTAACATTATTTAGAAATCAAGATAATCTTCAAAATGAATCATTTTATTGATTCATAATATTGTTTTACAAATCATATACATATTTACAAGCCATAAAATTCCACTCTAGAGACATGTCCACTTAACTTCTAACTTGTCTAAATAGGGTTTGTGAATCCTATTCATCGTCAATTAAAATGATGATGAACTTGCCTAGGGAGTAATAATCCTTTGGGCACTAAACCATTACCAGCCATGCTTAGGAATAGTATCCCTTTTAGGGTCCTACCCTTCACATGTGTACCATATTTTATCAGACCACATGTATAATCTTAGGTCGATGTTTGTCTTATATTTTAACAACATGCATTAATAAATTAACTATTACTCATGCTGGTTTTCAAGGATAATGGTTAAGCTTAAGGCTTCATGAGTTTCATTCCAAAAGGCACGTATTCACCTTTAAGTTAAGTAGAGCCTTTCTTCGGTGTTGTAGTGAGGCTCTAGGTTGCTTAGGTTATATCATAGCTTACAGCTAAGCTAGGAACGTTCTATAGGTCTTTCAAGGGCTTTAAATCGTCGAGTGTTAAGAATAGTGACACAAAACGAGTTAGAGAAGACCCGTGTACGATTCCCAAGGTTAATTAGTGTAAACCCAAGTGTGAGTGTGCGAGAAATGAGCTGAGAACTCGCCTATTTATAGGTGAGGTCAGGTAGCGGATGCGGCCAGCATCTTGTGTACCATTTACATGCCTGACACATGTCGCGCATGTATTGCCTTGACCCTATTTTTGTCTTGCGACCTGTATCCATCTCTTAATGCGGTCCCCATCATGATACACGCGTCAAAAGTTGCCCATTAGTCATCAACCGCGTGACGTCTCCAAATTGTTTCCTTAGCCTAGTCGATGTGCCCCACATTCCTTCTTTGATGCGGTTTGCCTCTGCCTTATTTTTCTAAATTTTGATTTTTCTTCAACCCCAGCCAAGGGTTGTCGCCCCTTGGACCTGTTGGGTCTAGATCCATTGTATAGGTTTAGATGATTAGTCATCTCTTGTAATGTACCTTTGTAAATCTATTTTTGTATGAAAGTTATATATATGTTAACCCATATTATTATGTATGTTGATTGTATGTGTAATTGCAGGAAAACATCATACTTGGTCAATTTGGAAAATTGACTAAGTATAAGAACTATCTACGGATGAACAAGTTTTGTTCTTCCATAGATGTTCTGCGGAGCTTAAATGACCAAGTCAAACATGCATCCGTAGATCTCCTGTGGAAGCACAACAACATCCGAACAAGTCCAAAGATCTTGTTGTTGCTGCGGAAGAAGGAAGTTTGCTCCTTAGGATGTTCAAAAACAAAGAACCAACTCCTATGGAAGTTCAACTCCTACGGAAGAACATAATACTTGTATGATCTCATATCATCAAGTACTCAACACAAAGTCAACAAGTCAATCTGTCAGAGTGACGTCTTCAAGTCAACGGCCTCGGGAGACTGTACAACTATCAGAAGAATATTCCATGTCACATCAAGAATATCTTTGTAATTTTTAAAGTGAATCCCTCTGCCTAGAAATATAAGGCATGGGTGCACTCATTTAGTGAGAGATTGAGAGATATCGATACACAAATAGAGATTCATATATTCATAGAAACGATATCGATCAATCAATCGATCAATATAGCAATATAGCAATATTGCAAAAACACCAAGAACACCTAGCAATTACCATATCATCAAAGCATTAATATCAATTGTAATCGATTCATTATCAATGAAAATCAATTGACACAATCCTTTTTGTTGCATTATTTTATTCTGTTTTCAATTTGTTTCATCTGTTTTTCGTCTATTTCAATTTCACGAACAATTAATTAAACAAAAAGTATTGATAATTCCATGATCTTTATTTGCTAAATTAAACTGATAATTCCTGTTTTGATCCTTGGATTCACAGGTGGTATCAGAGCCACGTGCTCATTGATCTAGATCAATTGATCTATCAGTTTTGATTAGTCGAATTGATTGTTTATTTCATTAGATATATCAGTTTCTGATTGATTCAAATTGATTTTGGGTGTTCGTCACGGCTTAAGAGTTCATAACTCAGATATAAGCGTGTTGGTGAACAAATTAATTAAAACATCAGTTGGGTTTAGCTAATCAATAGCTAACGAAGGAATTCTACTCAACAATTTGGTGTAATTTGTGAAATTCATCAAAACCCTGTTATATCGATTAGCGAGTACTGTTCCATTGGTCGATTAACCTCGATCTGCATCAGAATCATTTTGATTCATGCATTTGTGCTGTTGATTCGATATTTCTAGGTTGTTTAAACAAAATTGAACAAAATCTCATCATCTAACATTTCAAATTTCAAATCAACCGAGAATATATTAAGCGATTTGACTAATTTTGACCACAACTTCTTATTTAATTAAGAGTGTGTTATTAATTAGTCCATTCACAATAGAAGTCATTAATTCTAAGGAATTTTTGTCTTAGTTGATTTGAATATCAATATTATCAGTGATTTGTTATTGCTGTGTGAGTGTATCTTCGTTTCATTTACTTTTCACATTCATAGAGTATTAGATCTGTTGATATTTTGATAATTAACAAAGTTAATTAAAATGAGCAATTCAGCGGTTGGAGCTTTTCAACCTCCAAAGTTAGAGAACAAAGTTGATTTTAAAACATGGAAAATCAGATTCAGGAACCACGTTAATTATACTGATTCTGACTTATGGGTGTCCATTACTGAAGGTCCTTACATTCCACCTGCTCTTGGACCTGATTACAATGACAACAATAAGCCCTTAAGTTTGAAAGATCTGTCACCTGATGATGTTAAGAAGGTCAAAATTGATATCAAGGTGGCTTTACTTGAAGACCTCTTGATCAGGTGTGAAGCATACAAAACAACAAACTCATTATGAAAAATTCTTGACACTTTGTGTGAAGGAAGTGATGAGATCAGAAGCATTAGGAAGGATACTCTTCGATCATAGTATGAGACTTTTCATCATATTATGGGTCAATCTATTCCTCAACAACTCTACAGATTTATGCAACTTGTGACTGAGATGAACATTCTTGAGTTGAAATACAGTAATGAGGAACTGAACAAAAAGATGCTTCATACTTTTCCACAGAGTTGGACTCAAACTGTGTCTATGTTTAAGAATACTCTTGATCTAAAGGCAATTGGGTTAGACACTTTGGTTGCAAAGATGGAAGCTTTAGAGTTAGATGAGAAAACAAGAAACAAGAGTATAAAAGTACCAATAGCACCATATCAAATCAAAGAAACAAAGGGTGCTGGAAGTGCATTCATCTATAATGATGATGAAAGCTCTTGTGTTGAGAGTGATGATGAAGAAGAAACTAGTTTCTATGCTGCAAAGTCCTCTAAATTAAACTCTCAAAACACTTCAAACAGGAAAGCAAAAGGGAAATCTGATGATTCGAAAAGTCCAGCAGCAAAGGGATCATCAACCAACAAAAGCAATACCCAATCTGAACCAATTACTGTGGTTCTAGAATCAAAAGAATAGAAGGCAATCTTTGCAGCCTTCAGTTCAAGCTTTCAAGCTTACTTGGGTAGTACTTGACTCCTGCCCACATCTGCCAACAAGACCTTGAAGAACTTCAGCCTGATGAAGTAGAGGAAATGGATCTGCAATGGCAAATGGCCATGATTGCTTACAGAGCCAAGATGTATATGAAAAGAAACAAGGGATTGTCTGTGGCAGGAAGAACAACTAAAATTGGTGTTGACAAATCAAAAGTGAGGTGTTACAAATGCAATTTGTATGGTCATTTTCAAGGGAATGCAACAACAATCTGCAATCAACAACGGACATGAGACAAGCAAATCAAAGGAGCTTCAAGCAACCTCAGCTTACAAACTCATCCCCACCAGCCACAAGCTCTTCAGTAGGTACCGGTAACACTAAAGAAACTGGTTTGATTATTTTACAGAATGGTACTTGTGACTGGAGCATGTATGAGAAGAAAGTGCAGGAGGAAAATCAAGCACTGATGGCAAACATGGAGAACAAAATTCCACCCATGGCCACAGAGGAACATCCATGAAGGACTGACAACAAGTGGTATGTTGACAGTGGTTGTTCCAGGCATATGACAGGAAGCTGTTCTCTCCGCCATGATTTCAAACATAAAAATGCTTCATATGTGGCATTTGGTGGAGACAAGAAGGTAGGTAAAATTGTTGAAGGAATGGTAACAAATGGTGTACTCAAATTTGAGAAAGTAAACTTCTGTGAAAATTTGCAATTCAACTTGTTAAGTGTATCTCAAATTTATGATCAAAATTATACCACTTTATTTGATAACACTTATTGTTACATTCTTAAGCCAGGTTTTCAAATTCCAGCAAATTGGATCCTTCTTAAAGCACCAAGAAAAGGAAACACATATATTTTGGACATGAACAACACCTCTATGACCTGTAATGAAACTTGCCTGATTTCTAAATCATCAAAAGATGAAGCTCAATTGTGGCATAGAAGAATGGTTCATTCAAACATGAAGAACATGAATAAGTTAGTAAAAAATGACTTTGTCATTGGCCTTCCCAAGAAAGAGTTTTACTGTTCTAATCATTGTTCATCTTGTTATAAAGAAAAACAACATAGGGTGTCACATAAGTCCAAATCAATCAACACAAACACAACACCACTCAAAATGCTACACATGGATCTTTTTGGTCCAACTAATGTATTGAGCATTGGTAAAAGGCAATATTGTTTGGTGATTGTTGATGATATCATTAGATTCATATGGGTCTTTTTCTTAAAACATAAAAGTGAAACATCAAAAACAGTAATGGAGTTTATCACTAAGATTGAAAATCAACTTGATTTAAAGATCAAAATCTTAAGAAGTGATAATGAATCTGAATTTGTTAATCAAGTTTTAGATTCCTTTTGCAAGAACAAAGGCATAGCCAGACAATTCAGTTCATCAAGAACTCCACAACAAAATGGAGTTGCTGAAAGAAAAAACATAACTCTCATTGAAGCAGCAAGAACAATGCTAGCTAACTCATATTTGCCAATCACATTTTGGACAGAAGCAGTGAACACAGCATGCAATGTTCAAAACAGAACATTAATTGTCAAAGATCATAATAAAACACCTTATGAACTTTTGTTTAAAAGATATAGGTTATCTTAGAGATTTTGGGTGTCATGTGTCTATTTTAAACACCAAAGATCAATTAGGAAAGTTTGATGAAAAAGCTTATGATGGTTTCTTTGTTGGTTACTCATCAACATCTAAATCATATAGAATCTACGTTACACATCATAACATTGTGGAGAAAACACCTAATGTATCTTTGATGAATCCTTATTTCTAAAATCTGTAAAAGGATCATCTTGGTTGTTTGATATAGATGTATTAACAAATTCATTTAAATCTGGTTATTTGAATGTTGCAGGTCCTACGGATACATGTTATCCTTATGTACCTCCAAGTTTGAGTGAAGTGCCATTGATAGCTGATCCTCCAATAATACCCCATTCACACACTTCAAGTGTTGCTGATCCAGGCTCTTCATCTCAAACAAGCAATGACAATTCTGGCTTCAGAAGAGGTAACTAATACATCAGCAGAAGTTAACTATGCATCCGCAGAAGTTAACAATGCATCCGCAGAAGTTAACAATGCATCCGCAGAAATTCCTTCTACATCCGTAGATGTTCCATCTACTTCCAGAGATGATTCATTTTCTTTAAATGAAGTTCCCAATCCATCATAAAACATTCCAACAACATTCACATCTGCAGATCAACAAACTACGACATCCGTAGTTGTTCCTGTAACTGCTGCGGAAGTTATACCTACATCTGCGGAAACACAAAATCATGAAGATGGATTTCATTCATCATCAGAAGACCAAAATGATGAGGATTTTAACCACTTTGTTGATTCCCCATCTTAGCTGGATCCATCTCCATCAACCAACATCACTAACTTGGAATCATCAATTCCAGTTGAATCAATTCCAACAACAAGAATTCATAAGTATCATCCAATAGAAAACATTATTGGTGATCTTAATGAAAGAACCACAAGAAGTCAAGGGGGAGCTGTCAATATTTGTCTGTTCCCCTGTTTTCTATCACAAGTGGTTCCTCCCAACATAACTGTTGCATTGAAAGATAATAGCTAGATTGAAGCAATGCAAGAAGAGCTTCAGCAATTCAGAAAACAAAAAGTTTAGAATCCAGTTGATCTTCCTGAAGGCCAATATCCAATTGGTACAAGTGGCTTTTCAAGAACAAACTAGAGGACAGAGGTATTATCATTAGAAATAAAGCAAGGCTGATAGCACAAGGCTATACTCAAGAAGAAAGGATAGACTATGATGAAGTCTTTGCCCCAGTTGCAAGGATTGAAGCTATTAGAGTCTTCCTAGCCTATACTTCACATACGAAGTTCACAGTTTACCAAATGGATGTAAAATGTGTAGGGTCTTCAGAAGTTTATCAGATTCATTTTATTCTTATAAAATGAAAACGCAGCGAAATGAGTATGAAAACTTGTTACAGTAAATATATATAAACCAATTTATATATCTGTTAAAACCCATAATGGATCGTGATATGAAAAAACCATGCTTACAAACAACCATAGGGTGTTTAGAAATCTACCTCTCGAATGGGACAGCGGAAGAAGATCTTTGATCGGCAGCTTCCAAAGTAGGAAACCTCAAGCTTGTCTACCCCAAGCTTCCAACAAAACACCAGGTTGCTAGGATTTTCTGCACTTGAATCGAGTTTTGTTCATGGTTTTCTTCGACCGATCGAGAGAAAAGCAACAAGAACACTAATTTGCACCTTTGTGTGTGTTGTAAGTTATTAGAGAGAGTGGTTGAATGCAATCATATATTGTACATCCTATGAAACTGAATTTTAGAGTGAGGGAAAGGTGGGCAGGACCCATCCCTTTAACCCATCCTCATTTCTCTAATATTCATCCGCATTAGTAAATGCGGATGAACAAACTCTATCCGCATTTGTAAATGCGAAAGAAGAAACTTCATCCGCATTTCCCAAATGTACATCGGCATTTGTAAATGCAAATAAGTAACTCCATAAGCTTATCCAAAAATGCACATCCTCATTTGTAAATGCAGACAAACAGTTCATCAGCATTTCCCAAATTCATATCCGCATTAGTAAATGCGGATGATCAGTTTCATCAGCATTTCCTTAAATGCTCATCCGTATTAGTAAATGAGGATGAAGAAATTCCTTCAGCATTTCCACAATTGCATATCCGCATTTGTAAATGCGGATGAGGAACATTCATCCGCATTTCCTCAGAAACACATCCGCATTAGTAAATACGGATGAGTAACAAAGAAATATGGACAAAACACTTGTATTGTTTGTTCAACCATTTGAATAACAATACAAAGTACTCTCTCTCTAGAATAAATTATCCATATAATTATTCATAACACTAGTGCAAATATTTAGAAACCCAATTTCTAAATACTTCAAGTGTCAATATTTACTTACATGATCATATCATAAAATAAATATTGTAGGTGTTTGTCTAGCTTGTTATTGGGTATGCCCCGACTTGGATCATAACGTACTAGCCACATCAAGAACAAACTAGATGATAGAGGTATTATCATCAGAAACAAAGCAAGGCTGATAGCACCAGGCTATACTCAAGAAGAAGGGATAGACTATGATGAAGTCTTTACCCCAGTTGCAAGGATTGAAGCTATTAGAGTCTCCCTAGCCTATACTTCACATAAGAAGTTCATAGTTTACCAAATGGATGTAAAATGTGCCTTTTTATATGGTAATATTGATGAAGAAGTCTACGTTTCCCAACCACTAGGCTTTGAAGATCCTGATTACCCACACAGGGTATACAAGCTTGACAAAGCTTTGTATGGTCTTCATCAGGCACCAAGAAAGTGGTATGAAACATTATCATCTTTCCTGCTCAAGCATGGTTACAAAAGAGGAACCATTGATTAGACTCTCTTTCTCAAGCATGAACATCAAGATCTCTTGGTTGTCTAAATCTATGTGGATGATATCATCTTTGGGTCAACAAACAAAAGTTTGTGTCAAGACTTTGAATCTTCGATGAAATCTGAGTTTCAAATGAGTTCCATGGGAGAATTCACATTCTTCCTTGGTTTCCAAGTTCATCAGAAATCAAATGACATTTTCATCAATCAAGAAAAGTATGTGAATCAAATCTTGAAGAAGTACAACCTTGCTGAGTCTTCTTCATACCAAACACCAGCATCAACAATAGATAAGATTATACCTGATCCTAAAAGGAAGTCAGTTGATAAAAGATTATATAGATCTATGATAGGATCTTTAATGTACTTAACTGCTAGCAGACCTGACATAATGTTTGCTGTGTGTGTTTGTGCTAGGTACCAATCAGATCCAAAGGAGTCATATCTGAATGCAGTTAAAAGGATATTCAGATACCTCAAAGGGAAGCCAGCTCTTGGGCTTTGGTATCCTAAAAAAGGAGATTTCAACCTCTACTCATATTCTGATAGTGACTTTGGAGGTTGAAACAACAACAGAAAATCAACCACTACAGGTTGTCAATTCATAGGACCAAGGCTAGTTTCTTGGCAGTGCAAAAAGCAAACAAATGTTTCAATATCCACAGCTGAGGCTTAGTAAATAGCTGCTTTAGCTGGTTGCACTCAAGTTTTATGGTTGCAAAACCAATTACTTGATTATGCTTACAATTTTCTTCAAACACCAATTCACATAGATAACTCAGCTGTTATGTTCATCACTGCTAATCCAGTGCAACATAGTAAAACAAAACATATTGAAATCAGATACTATTTTCTGAGAGACTGCTCAGAAAAAGGTTTAATCAAGTTGATCAAAGTGGATACAATAAATCAGCTTGCTGATTTATTCACTAAAGCCTTTGATTCAGTTAGATTTAATTTCTTGATTGAGTCTTTAGGCATGATCAACTTAGATTAGTTTTCATCACAAAGAAAAGCATGTTCTGTCTGTCAAATTCATTATATGAAAAAGCCAAAAACATACATAAAACATATAAAAATCCAAAAAAAATATTGTCTTGTTAATATGTTTTTCTTGAAAAAGCATTTCATATCATGGAAATGATAGTACACTATACCTTTGCTTACTTTCCTGAATTTTATCACACAATAAAGACTGATCAGATGTGATTTGATATGTGAGTAGGTTCTGCTTGAGTGGAAAACAAACAAGTCCATGCTTAACATAATGCCAAGGTGACCAATTGTGGGCAATTCCATTTTGAGAAGCAAGCAAGTAAATCTTATCCCGTTATGATCAACTTACTCACCCAAGCACACTATGTTGTAACACTTTATAACCTTTATCTTTGTGCATCATGAACCCTTTGTTTTGTGTAAACAAAGATCTGGGTTCACAGGCTCCTCTGTTTTGCGTAAGTAAAGACCTGATGTCCTGATGCTGATCATCAAAAAGTTTCTAAAAGGAACAACTCTAAAAGAATCCAATGTGATCAATTGTATATTAATTCAAGAGAATCAAAAATCATATAAGAATTAATAAGATTTTAAAGAAATCTTAAGATAGAGCTTATAACTTAAAGAACATAGATTTAAGTGTGAAAAAGTGATGAATTGACTCATAAACGGAGGACAAACTCTAATGTGAATTGAATGTGGAGTCCATATTTGTCTATCTTTAATCAATACCAAAACATGATAAATATCATAACAAGTTGAATATATACTCTTGCTTGAATTTCTACAGATCATAATACTTGCAATCAACACTAGATCTATGTCTACTATCATAAAACAAAATTGTTTCAGGAAGTTGCTTAGTGTCATAGTATGATCCCATTGTATGATGTAAATGCTTGTAAATATATTTAAGTTTCTGCCTATAAACAAAAATACAAAAAGATTTTGTTTTTGTTCTTTTCTTTGCTAATAAGTTGGACAGATAATTGCTTTTTATGCTATTCTCTTCATAACTTTTTTCTAAATGCATAACTTCATGATTTATCACAAATTTAAGGGGAGTAGTCATCAACAGGAAAAATGAGTTTATCAATTAAGTTTCTCTTTTAAATTAAGAAAATTGGAACTTAAGCACTAACTTGGCTGCAGGATATCTGAAGTTTTTTTAACTAAATCAATCTTGCACATTTGCCATGAAGCAGAGTCAACAAGGTCCAACAACAAACAACAAATAATCTAATAACATGATGTGAAGATCATACATCAAACAACAAATGATCTAACAACATGATGTTAAGATCATACAGCAAAAAGAACAAAATTGACTTTTCGTAGATTGGTACCCTACGGATAAAACAGCAAAAACATAACAAATTTTCCTTCCATAGATGTTCTGCGGAAGAATTTTTTTGTTAAGGAACAGCAAAATCATGACAAGTTTTGCCTTTCGTAGAGTTCTGCGAAAGACTTAACCTGTTGATATGGATAAAAAGAAAAGTTTTGTCTTGCGTAGATGTTCTGTGGAAGAATTAACTTGTGGAGAACCATGGAAGGGTAATGAGGGTTAAGGGTTCCACATCGTTCAATAAAAGGATTTAAATTTTCTAAGCGAGTATAAATGATAACCTAACCATTGTTATTTGTATTCACTTTTACTGAACCCTTTTCAAACCTAGAAAAACGCTTTCATAACATAAACCCCTTTTTTCGCCAACATTCAAAATTTTCATTCCACACAACAATCCATACCTACATCACCATTCAAACAACATCAAACAAAAAGGTTTTGGAAAGAGTTCATAGAGTTGAGAGATTTGAACAAATGATTACAAGAGTCTAAACCTAAGGGGGAGTATTGTTGGGTCTAGATCCATTGTACAGGTTTAGATGATTAGTCATCTCTTGTAATGAACCTTTGTGAATCTCTTTTGTATGCAAGTTATATATATATGTTAACCCATATTATTATGTGTGTTGATTGATGTGTAATTGCAGGAAAACGTCATACTTGGTCAATTTGGAAAATTAACTAAGTAAAAGAACCATCTGCGGATGAACAAATTTTGTTCTTCCGTAGATGTTCTGCGGAGCTTAAATGGCCAAGTCAAACATGCATCCGTAGATCTCCTGTAGAAGCACAACAACATCTGAACAAGTCCAAAGATCTTGTTGTTGCTGCGGAAGAAGGAAGTTTGCTCCTGAGGATGTTCAAGAACAAAGAACCAACTCCTACAGAAGTTCAACTCCTACGGAATTTCAACTCCTACGGAAGAACAAAATACTTGTATGATCTCATATCATCAAGTACTCAACACAAAGTCAACAAGTCAATCTGTCAGACTGATGTCATCAACTCAACGGCCTCGGGAGACTGTACAACTGTCAGAAGAATATTCCACGTCACATCAAGAACATCTTTGTAATTTTTAAAGTGAATCCCTCTGCCTATAAATATAAGGCATGGATGCACTCATTTAGTGAGAGATTGAGAGATATCGATACACAAATAGAGATTCATATATTCATAGAAACGATATCGATCAATCAATCGATCAATATAGCAATATAGCAATATTGCAAGAACACCAAGAACACCTAGCAATTACCATATCATCAAAGCATCAATATCAATTGTAATCGATTCATTATCAATAAAAATCAATTGAAACAATCTTTTTGTTGCATTATTTTATTCTGTTTTTAATTTGTTTCTTCTGTTTTCGTCGATTTCAATTTCACAAACAATTAATTAAACAACTAGTATTGATAATTCCACGATCTTTATTTGCTAAATCAAACTGATAATTCCTGTTTCGATCCTTGGATTCGGGACCCCGCTTCTAGAGGCCCTTGCCCCTGAACCTCTGTTGTCATGCAGATGTTTTGGTTTCTAGGTTTAGTTTTAACATGGGGTTTGATACAAGCGTTGAATGTTGAAGATGATGAAGAAGGTATAGGGAAAGCTTTATACTGGTGGTTGTATAGAGGATCGTGTGGTCAATTTCTATGTATCAAAGAACAAAGGAAGACAAACTAGGGTTGAAGATCTCTACATCTCTTTATTCTTTTCTCTCTACTAAGAAGCTTTACTATGTAACACCTTGACACCTGGGGTGCAAGGATAACAAATTGCATACCAGAATTAAATATAAAACATGTCATATCATAACTGAAACAATGATGCTAGGCCTAACACCTAGCATCACATGCATGATAAAATATGTCTAGCACATAATCATTAAGTCAATTGTCATAAATATCAACTAGTAAAAATATTTGAAATACTTGTTAAACAATAACTTTACTACCTGTATAAATATAACAAATAAAACATAACCAGGCTTTAATCCTAGTCAACGTGCATCTAACCCAATAGCTACTTTAAAGAAACACATGTTTAAAAATATTTGATCAGCAACTAGTAAAAAACTCGCGAGTATGCAAAAATGTAAAGAATCTTAAAAAGAGACTTTAGTAAAAACATTTTTATTAAACAAGTGTACCTAACATAAATAAGCCATAACTCCAAACATGTACCAGAAAAATTACCATACACATACAATGTCCCGGTCGTTTCTAGTTATTATCGCATGTCCATAGTCCTACGATCATATATATTGTGTTAGTAAACATGAGTGCGTTAGTGACTTTTCTCATTGCATTAGGGGCCCTCCTAAAATAGATTTATCCACGTTACTAATGACTCTATCTAGAGTTAGTGAAGTGCTTTCATCAGGATATCTTAGAAAAAGAAAATAATCTTATTTACTAGTATACTGTTATGTAAGAATGCATTCATCCCAAGAATGTAAAGCAAAAGGGGATATTGATAAACACAAAACTCATTGTTGGTTTAGTGTTTATTATATCCACGTAGGTGTTGCTACAATGCTTGCCTTTTATTATTAACTCATCATTGGTCTATTGACCAACTATATGCACACACAATATGCCTTAGCCCTATGATGTACTTTGTTCCATACAAGTGATGTCTACAAATCTTGAGAGTGAATACCACAACTCCCAGTTATTTTCATAAATTTTCAATTATTATGAGGCATAGGCAATCACCATTTTCCTTACATTAGTATAAAACCTAATCCCTAACGTGAAGCATCAAAATACATGAAACGGTTCTCAGATACCTAAGCTAGTGACAATATCGGTGCACTAGCATCTCAATTCTTCCTTTGTTTGTCATCCATTTAAACATTTTATCTATATTAGTTAACGAAGTAAATGGTATGAATATTCTTAAAAAATCCTGGACTAAGTGTCAGGCAATATTCGACAAGTCCTAACAGTTCCCTTACTTGGGTCGGCATCTTAGGAATTTCCTAGTTCTTGATACCCTCAATCTTTGTTGGGCCTCACTCACTCATAATATGCCCTAAAATTGGTATTTCATGCATTCAAAACTCACACTTCAAAACTTTTCATAAAGTTGTTCTTTTCTAAACTAGTCTAAAATCAGTTTCAAGTGTTTTCATGCTCCTTCTCAATCTTGGAATATCTCAAGATGTCATTTATGAAGACAATGAGGAATTTGTTCACGGCTTGCATACACAATTTAAAAAGTCCATGAAGATAGCAGGGGTGTTGGTCAAACCAAGTGACATTACCAAAATCTCGTAATGACCATATATAGATGAAATGTTGTCTTTTAGGGTATCATCTTCTTAATCTACAATTGATGGTACCTAGTCTCAAATCAGTTTTGAAAAAGTAACTAGATGCTTGTAGTTGGTAAAAAAGGTCATCAATCCTAGGTAGTGGCTACCTATTTTAGATTGTTACTTTATTGAAATCATGGTAATCTATACACATCCATGGAGTCTCATCCTTCTTCTTCATTAATAATACAAGAGGTCCTTAGGATGAGAAGATCGAACGTATAATTCATTTATCCGTAAGCTCTTGAAATTACTTCATTAGCTCTTGTATTTTAGAAGGTACTAGTCGGTAGGGTGACAGAGAAAGAAGTGATGCTCCACAGACTAGATCAATTCTAAATTCTACTTCCCTTAGCGGGGGTATTCTAGGTAAGTCTTTAGGAAACACATCAGGAAATTCATATACAACTAACATCTTCAATCTTCTTATCATCACCAGCTTCCACCACATACACTAGAAATGCTTCACATCCATTCCTCGGGCATTTATTAGCTTTCACACATGAGATGAGGATTAGTGTATTCTTAGACTTTTCACAATCAATCACAACTATCTTCTCGTCTATCGATAGTTTTACCATCTTCTTTCCATTAAGAATTTACGCTTTGTTTTAGATAACCAAATCCATTCCTATTACTATGTCAAACGATCCTAGTTCTATATGAAATAAATCAACCGTAAAGTGATGGCCATTTAGTTGTAAGGCATAATCCTTAAGTACTTCATTTACTTTAAAAATCATACTGTCAGCTAACTACACGATGAGAATTAGGTAGTTCACAAGTCACACCTTTCATCTTAGGTCTAAAGGTATACGAGACAAAACTAAAGGTAGCACCAAACCTATTCTTGCATAAATATTATCAAGTAAGAACATATCCGTCACCATATTAGGTTCATCACGAGTTCCTCAACAACAAGCACAAAATTCTTCCTTTTTCACCCCCTTTGACAGGTTCTTTCTTCTTATCAGCAGCTAGTTGTGACTTTTTCATCTTTGATAAGTTGTTCCATCTCGATTCCATGTAATAGTAATTTCTTCGTCATTGATCTTGACTATGATTTCTTCAAATGTGGTTGTTGTTCGTTTATCCAGAAACGATCTTTAATTGTTCCATTGATTTGACTAGTAGTTCCATTTCAATTTATGTTAGTCATTTGCCTCTTCTTTGATTGTTGTTCACCGTTTCCTTGATTTTTGCAAGTTTAATCATCATTCGATGTTCATCTTTTGTTCAACGGTTACTAGAATCCAAAACCATTTGATTTTGTAGCATCCGTCCTTGTTTGGTGTTCATATTTTATTTGATGGTAACAATTAAGGGTGTTGATTGGGTAAAATACAGTAGAACCTCTGCAGTTTAATACTCGATAAATTAATAACCTCGATAAAATTAATAATTTGTCCGGTCCCAAATTGGGACCAGTACAAAACTGGACCCCAATCAATAAAATAATAAGATAATAATTTTTTTGAAATCACAATGTAAATATATTGGTCCCAACAAAACTATAAATTAATAATTACTAAAATATTTCAAACTTTTAGGATTATCTTGTAAAAAATGAATCTATATTCACTTGTTAATTGTGAAATTCAAATCTATATTGAGTTCTTCTTTAAATCTTTCCATTGCACTTAAGAGTTGAGACACTTTATTCTCGTATTGCAACAAAAAGTTGTGAAGAGTTATTGCCGCTTGTAATGCTTCTTTTCAAGTGACAGGCTCATTAATGTGTGAATATACATGAGAATTTTGAAGATTCTTGTTCTGTTTTATTCAAATAGGTAAAGTGAACGGACAAGAAAATTTTGAAAGTCGTTACATTAATTTGAGAGTT
This sequence comes from Flaveria sonorensis, assembly GCA_025506505.1. Classification (NCBI taxonomy): domain Eukaryota; kingdom Viridiplantae; phylum Streptophyta; class Magnoliopsida; order Asterales; family Asteraceae; genus Flaveria; species Flaveria sonorensis. Next base: position 46,611,032 of record CM046428.1, read on the forward strand.
GCTCACGAATATAAGTCAACTCTTTAAATTAATAGTTTATTAATTTATTAATATAATAATATCTCGTTAAATTATTAAAATATTTTAGTCCAAACGTTATTAATTTATAGATGTTTTACTGTATTTGGGTTTCAGTTAAATCGGTTCATGTTATTTGGGTTTAAAGGTTTGAAAGTCTAACTGAAATCTAACCTTACTATTATTCGGTTTAATTAATTTGGGGTTGTTGGGATAATGGGTTGCTCTGGTCGGATTTCGGGTGTTAAACAACGGGATTAAATAAGTGGACTCTAGCCAATTTGTTTTCATATCTTAATGAATGAGTGAAATTAAATTAGTTAACTTCAGTATTTTTTTAAAGTGTATTTAAATATATAATTGTATACAAATAAATTAAACCAATTACATGTCAATAAAGCTCAAATCTTAGCTAAACTTCGATTAGACAAAAGCTAAAAAATGGGATTAAATAAGTGGACTCTAGCCATTTGTTTTCATATCTTGATGAATGAGTGAAATTAAATTAGTTAACTTCAGTATTTTTTAAAGTGTATTTAAATATATAATTGTATACAAATAATTAAACCAATTACATGTCAATAAAGCTCAATCTTAGCTAAACTTCGATTAGACAATATATTATAATGAGTGTTAATGGGGTTTTGCTTAATCGGTTCGTGTTATTTGGTTTTTTGAGGTTTTAAAGTCTAATCGAAACACAACCCTAATAACAATCGGTTTAACAGGTTTTCGGGTATTCGGGTAACAAATTCTTCAGGTCGGGTTAATCGAGACAAGTGAACTCGATTCAGTCGGGTTAATCTGGTACGAGTAAAATTGACGCACCTAGTAAGAGTATCCTAAAACAATTGATTTTTGCATGCTGATGTTTGTGTTTTGATCGATCAATTTTTGCTAGTTTATGTTCTATATCTAATCTTTAGCTTCCGATCGAATATCTGGTCCTAAGTGTTTGATCCCAATTTTTTGCGGAAACAATGAAAAGATGGTAAAGCAAAAGCTCATACATAGTATTTTATGATGTATTTTAGAAGTTGTGTAGATTTGTCATTACAGAAACAGTAAATTTGATGAATTAAAAAAGTCGAACTTTTATAGGAATTTTTTTTAGATGTCCTTACAATTTAGTAGAAAGTTTTCGAATATAATTTCATTGTTAATCAGATATTCATGATCTTTATGAAATTAATGTTTTCTAATTTCGAAGCATTCAACAAGATTTTAGTTATAAAAGAATCTAACAGAAACTTTTATACGTTCAACAAATCAAAATAACTCAAACAAAATAAAAGAATTTTTAGATTATTTGATTTATTTCATACTTCAAACTTAACAATCCACATCTTAAATGTTATTTTCTCTCCTTCCCAAGTCATTTTCTAAGTAGTTAAAGAAATTCAAACATTCGGATAACATTCTTTAAAGGCAAACTAAGAAAATTGCACGCTGACCTCCTTTATTATCTAATAATAATAAGAGAAATGTTCAAACAAAACACATTTTAAACAAAAAAAAATATAATAAGTAATATCAACCATCAAGTTCTTTAATTAATAGTTGAGATCAAATTGTAAAAAATAAGTTTGTCAAAATGTATATTAGGCATAACTATTTTTGTTAGCTTTTTTCAAATTCATTTATTTTAAAAACGTTCATAACTTTTAAAGTAAATTACTCTTTGCATAATTGATCTTTCTCAAAAATAATTAGTTGCATCCTTAAAGTTTAAAATCATCATTATGTCCCATGTCTTTTCATTTTGGCATCTATTTGAATCCACAAGGTTGACGCCGTCAGCCTAGTCTGTTATCTTTCAAACACTTTCTCTCTCTAGTAAGGGTATTTAGTCCTACCCTAGAATAAACCAAAAAAAACCACCTACTCGTCACTTTCATCACCAACGTTTCCCTCTCTTCTCAAGATTATTCACTGTGAATTCACACCCCATTCAAAGTTTCAGTACAAATTCATACAACGTAAGTGCATCCCTGTTGATATTTAGTTAAATTTGAAGTATTGAAGATGGTTATTCCTAGTTGGTCGATTCATGGTGTAGATGATCCATGGTTTGATCCCATTGAAGTTTATGGCATGTTTTCTCCCTATTGCCGTAAAATTTCCACTTTATTTGTTTACTATATGTTTTTAACATTGCACACATTCTTGATTGTAATAGATGATGAGCCCACCTTATTTTCACTTGAAAACACCATGGTGGGAGGTTTATGAGGTTTCCATCAAGAATTTATGTGAAGGGTAAGGTGTCATATGTAGACATGGTAGATATTGAAGTGTTTTCAGTCCATGATGTTGATGCTATGATGCTGGAGCATGGTTACCCGGTAGATGAGATAGTGTACTACAACTTTAAGATTCCGGGTCATGACTTACATGTAGGAATAAGAGCACTTGCTAGTGATTTAGATGTACGAAACTTAACATAATATGTGGAAAAGTTTAAGATGATTGAACTGTATATTGAGCACAAGATTACAAACTTAACACGTACTTACAGTCACCTAACCAAGGTGCACGATTATTGATTGAAGAGGTGGATGACAGTGGACCATCTAATAGTAGAAGACAGTTACTACTAGAGAGGATTGAAGACGGGGATCATGGGGATCTTGAAGGGGATGTTGCTGGGTAACAAGAGGATGATGAAGCCAATGTTTTTATGGAACCAAGGGATCAACAAGGGGAAGTTGTTGTAGACTAAGGGGGTCATCAAGGGGAAGTCATTAAGGACCAAGCGGGTCAACAAGGGGATGCTGCTATGGAACAAAGGGATCAAGAAGGGGGTCGACAAGAAGAGATTATTATAGAAGAGACACATGTTATGACTGATAGTGAGAAAGATGATGAAGCCAATGAAGCGGTCCATCATGATGCAGTTCAACTTGATGTAATGCATGATGCAGTTCATCATGATGCAGTTCAAGATGTTATGGCTGATGATGTTTTCTGTCAACATTTATGGATGCCTGTTAGTTGTATGATGATACAGTTCAATATGATGCAGATCAACATGAAAGGGATGAAGATGATACAGTCCAATATGAAGAGGATCAACATGATACAGATTCCGATGACTCTGATTTTATTGTGGATGAAGATAATCCTTTGGAAGATGTGGATGTTGACATGGCAGACTATCAAGATTTTGTTGATTTGAATATAGAGGATATGGGTGGGGAGGAGAATAGTGATGATAAAGATGTTGGAGAAGTTGATTTAGACAATTTTGATAGTGCAAGTGATGAAGGTGATACCCTAATTAGTAAGGCAATAAAAAGAGTGAACATGAAGAATAGAAAATGAAAAGCAGTTGTCTCATCACCATTTTATGTTGGCCAAACTTTTGGAGAGAAAGAAGAGATAAAGGTTATTGTTAAGACTATTGCTGTGCAAATAAGGAGGCAACAAGTATTCCTGAAAGATGACAAACTTAGAATCTGTGTGGTATGTTTAGGAACCAATCCAGCTTCTGTCTGTAGTGAAGGCCAAATTGGGGGAAGTTTAAAAGTAGGTGGTCCAATAATAGTCAAGATTTTGGAAAAAAAAAGCATCTGATATGGTTGGTAGTAGTGCAATAAATAAAACCAATAAAAAAAAGTTCCCACCACCCACTTGCCCATGGACACTGCATATATCAAGAGGAAACAATGATGATTTTGTGGGTTGTGAAGACATTCTTAGAAGAACATAAAGGTATGCAACAAGAAAGGTAAGACTTTACATAGTTTCAGCCATTGCTAAAGAAGCAGAATGTCTTCTTCAATCCAACCCCAATATACCTGTAAAGGCCCTTCAAGATATTCTACAAAGGAAGAATCAAGTTCAGATTTCCTTGCAAAAATTTTTCAGGGTAAAGACCATGGCACTATAGAAAATGGAAGGTGATTACATATCTCAGTATGCATTATTGAGAGATTATTGTGTTGAGTTGTTAAGATCTAATCATGGGTCAACTGTGAAGTTAGATGTTGAAAGAGAGTGTATTCCTAGTAGTGAAACTAGACAATTTAAAAGAATTTGCATCTGCTTTGCAGCTTTGAAAAATGGTTTCAAAGCATGTGGTAGAAATCTTTAGGTTAGATGGTTGTTTTATGAAGGTCCATTCCCAGGACAGATTTTGATTGCTGTTGGAGTTGACTCCAACAATGGAATTTACCCACTTGCATATGCAGTGGTTGAGGCTGAAACCACCAATTCATGGACTTGTTTTCTAGAAAATCTGGGTGCTGATCTTGATTTAAGCAGTAACTCTAATTTTACTTTCATAAGTGACAGACAAAAGGTACATTGATTACATTGCAATGTGTTTACAATTTCAATAATGACATTATTTTGATATGTTTGTAGGAGATTATACCAGCTTTGAGGAAGGTTTTTCCAACTGTTGAGCATAGATACTACCAAGACATTCATGAAATATGAAGCCAAATGAAGAGGTCACATGTACAAGGATCTATTATGAAGTGTGCCAGTGCAACTACAATCCCTGAATTGAGAAACATATGGAAACAATTAGAAACATGATTCATCTTCTTTGTATACTTGGTTGAGAGAAATTCTAGCAGTACATTGGAGTAGATCATATTTTAGTAGTATGTTTCTTTTTTACTAGTCTAACAGTGATTGTTGTTTGATATTCCGTTAAATAATTAGAAAAAATGATTCATCTTTATAATGTATGCTTCTAAAACAGATAGAGCAGCATGTGATATGCTGTTAAACATCTTTATGAAGTGGTTTTATAGGCATTTGGTAGGGGGCAGAGATAAACCCATCATATCATGTTGGGAATACATTAGGGAATATATGTTTAAAAGGATTGTTGTGGTTTACAAATTGATTTCCAAGAGTGAAGGCCCCTTACACCCTCTCCAACCAAAGCACTCAATATCATTAAGAATCAAGTAGTTGAGTATCATGTAATCATGGCAAGAGTTAAAAAATACCAAGTTAGTAGGCCATGGATGGATCAGGTGTGTGTTGATATGGAGAACTACATGTTCTTGTAGGAAATGGGAGATTACTGGAATGCCTTGTAAGCATGCAGTAGCATGCATATGGGATTTGGTACTTATGATGAGCAGAATGCAGTTCCTGAGATGTATGGTGTCAAAAGTGTACTGGCTTGAAACTTGGAAAGATGTGTACAACACACTCTTGAAACTATCAATAGAAACCCGTGGATACCATCAAGTGGGAGACCAAGAAAGAAAGGAAGAAATCAATAGAGGAGTTGGATGAAGGTAGGGTTAGCCACAAGGTTGGTAGGCGGTGAAGAAGGGTTTTTTTTTGTGAATGTGGTTTGTGTAAAGCAGGCACACAAAAGATCCTACACACTGGTCATGGTTCATCACAAAAAACCAGTTTTCAACATGTGCTCCACTGGTATCGTTAGGTTTACTTCAAGACTTGTCTTTTGAAACTTCATGTTTTTGTGTTTATTTTAAACTAAACAATGGTACGAGGTATGGGGGGGAGGCGGTTATCTGTTGAACTATTCTGTTTGTGCTTGGTTTGTATTTTGCAACAATGTAACCTCTTTCATACTATTTATCAATTTAAGGCTTTTTATCATGTATTATAACTCTATGACATCATGTAAAATAATTATAAGAATCCACCATTTCATACCCTCATGGTCTGTCACACCCCAACCTTAACGGCGGAAACGTCGAGATGTGAGGGTTAAGATTGTTCACAGCCACATAACACTACCATAAATTGTAAATATAAAAATTCATAAGTTGAAATAAACATTACAACCAAATGTCTCAACAAACAAAATAAACAAAGTTCAACTTTCAAGTCTCAAGTTATTTTATTTATTTTTCCTAGGTCCAAATCCTAGGTGTAAGCATGCTTCAAAAGATAATCATCAACCTTGTGCATTTCCTGAAACATGTTAAAAATAAAATGGTCAACTTTAAAAGTTGGTGAGTTTCCATGGGTTAAGCATACATATATATATATATATATATATATATATATATATATATATATATATATATATATATATAAAAGTTTATAAGTAGCAATTCATGTCAATGGTTACGAATAAGCAAGTTTATAGATAACATATAGCTACAATCAAACCTTGACCAAGAATATCATTTACAAGTTTAACGATTAGCTAAGTGTACTTGGTTCCCATAGTGCTCAAGAATACGACACTAGGAGCCGGCAATAACCTCGGCTTTAGCACCAAATAGGCTTGTCAGGCCCATAGATCTATGACGTCGCCAGGCTAGCAATAGTTAATGATTGTCAACATATAATATTCATCATATAAAGCTCACAATATTACAAATAACCATGACAAAGTTTATAGATGAATTGCTCGTGCATTTACAAGTATCAAGATGTTTACAAGTGCAAGTTCATAAAGTTAACATGTTTCACCCCAAAGTGTGAAATAAAGTAAAAAGGGGCATGGAAAACTCACCTTATATATATAAGATGATAACAAAAAATTAAACGGCGTTCCAACGATTTCTTTTACAAGATACCTAAATGTATATATTCCAAGATTAAGTTTAACAACAATTAACGATTAAACGTGAACTAGGGTTTCAAGTGGAGTTTGGGGTTTTTGACAAATAAATAATTTTAACAAAGGGTCCGCTTATATTTTGGATTCAATGAAAAAGAAATAAATATACTATTTAAGTATTTTAATATAAAGAAATAAATGTAAATCATCTATAATAACTAGTAAAGTTTAAATAAACTTTTATAATTATTTAAAATAATCATGATTTAATCAATAATTTAAGGGTAACGTTTGGATCAATAATAATTTATTGGTTTAAACTATCATTTTAAAGTCCATTTTATAGCTAATAACTAGAAATGATTTTTTTTTTTTGTCATATTGTTTTATTAAAAAAATATTAAAATTACAGAAAATATTGGGGTAACTAAAAATAATTTTTAGTCATTAAAAATGATTTTTATAATTTTTTATAAATTTTCTGGACTTAAATAGGTTAAAAAAACGAGTTTTACAAAAAATGGGGGTGCCCGGGTTCGAACCCGGGACCTCAAGGATAGGAAGTGATGTGTTACCATTAGGCTGGGGCGCCTATGCCTGTTAGGAAATGGGTTTTAATTCACAAATACAAAGAAAACCCCCAAACCATATGAACCCTAGAACGATTTGAACCAAATTGAAGATTAATTCGTTACTGTTAACGCTAATGATCATGGGCTTTTGTTCCCCATGAAAATCGAGTATGTAGGTGGGTTAAATTACCCGGTTTAAGTCGAATTGATGATAAGGAAGACGAAGAACAGGCCGCGACCGAAGCTATAATCAATCGATGTGCAAATGATGATGATAACCAAATTCGTTGCACAGAAAGCTTCTATTGGTCTCGATGATTAAAAGCCCTTTATCAATTTCACTTAATAATGACCGAGGGTTGAAGAACACTAATGTTGCAGGTCGCGATGAAGGGGATGATCGAATGTGATGTTCGTGTGAGTTTCAGGTGAAATTGAGATTGATAGAAGCTTAGGATTTGTTAAACGTTCGATTATGATACATTTAATTTGATTATTATTGAGTTTTAATGTTCGAACGGCTCTATGATTGAAAGCTTCGGTTATTCAAACCATTGGGTTCATAACCGACGTCTAAACGCAATTAAGGTGCGTGTTCAAGTTCGAAACGGTTGCGCGATTGTAATGGTGTGGTTTAATTGAGTTAAATTCGGGTATATCGACCGATTGGGGTGGCCGGAGCTCGGCCGGAGCTCCCACCGGAAAATCGGGTGTTTGGGGTTGGGTTTTACAATTTACACCTTTGGTCCCTGAGGTTTTAATATTACACCTTTTAATCCAAAGTTTTATTTCTAGTTTAAACTAAATTACTGTTTTAGTCCCTGTAGTTTACATATTATTATTTTATGCCAGAAGTTTAATTACAAATTTTAAACTTGTTTGTTTTCATTTATTATCAAGATTAAACACCTTCTTAGTATTATTTATCATTTTATTATTATTACTAATATTGATATTTTCTTTTATGTTTATTATTATTATTATTGACAATATTAATTATCCACGCATTAATTACATCAGAATTTACAAACGAAACCTTGGAATTGTATTAATAACAAAACGAATCCTTATAAGAAATAACGGGATTAATAATGACTACTTAACAAATACACGAGAGGTCACAGTCTCCCCAACTTTAAGAAATTTCGTCCCGAAATTAAGAATGAACTAAACGAACAAATACGGGTATTTCTTCTTCATATGCTCCTCACGCTCCCAAGTAAACTCAGGTCCACGCTTATTCTCCCAACGAACCTTGACGATTGGGGTAGTAGTGGTCCTAGTCTTCTTCATAATACGGTCCATGACTTCAACGGGTTTCTCAACAAAATGTAATGACTCGTCGATCTGGATGTCATCTAATGGGACATACAGACTTTCATCAGCCAAACATTTTCTCAAATTTGAGACATGGAAAACAGGATGTACCCCGCTAAGATCGGAAGGTAGTTCCAGTTTATAAGCCACTTTCCCAATCCTTTTCAGGATCTTGAAAGGTCCTACAAATCGTGGAGCTAATTTACCCTTCTTCCCAAAACGAACGACTCCCTTCCATGGTGAGACTTTAAGAAGAACCATGTCCCCAACTTGAAATTCCAACGGCTTGCGTCGTTTATCGGCATAACTTTTTTGTCGACTTCTAGCCACTTCAAGGTTCTTACGAATCATGGAAACTTTATCGGTTGTTTCTTGTATGAGCTCAGGACCAGTGATGAAATTTTCACCAATGTCAGTCCAGCAGATCGGGGAACGACATTTACGACCATAGAGTGCTTCAAAAGGTGCCATTTTGATACTCGAGTGGTAACTATTATTATATGAAAATTCCGCGAGAGGTAAATGCGTATCCCAGTCACCACCAAAGTCAAGGACACAAAGACGTAGCAAATCCTCTAGGGTTTGAATAGTTCGCTCGGTTTGACCGTCCGTTTGAGGATGGTAAGCCGTGCTTAAATCCAGTTGTGTACCCAAAAGTTCTTGCATAGACGACCAAAAGTGCGAAGTGAAACGAGCGTCGCGGTCGGATATGATATGCAAAGGTACGCCATGACGACTCACAATCTCATCAATGTATATACGAGCTAACCTTGACGTTTTGTAAGTGTCACGTATGGGTATGAAATGTGCCGACTTGGTCAATCGGTCAACAATCACCCATATGCTATCATGACCACGAGAGGTGCGAGGTAGTTTGGTTATGAAGTCCATGGATATGTGTTCCCATTTCCACATGGGAATCTCGGGTTGTTCAAGCAATCCACTAGGACGTTGATGTTCAGCTTTAACCTTTGTACACGTAAGACACTTAGCTACGTAAGTTGCTATGTCTTTCTTCATTCCAGGCCACCAGTATTGACCACGCAGATCCATATACATCTTATCGGAACCAGGATGAATTGAGTAACGAGTTTGATGAGCTTCATTCATGATAAAGGTACGAAGATTATCACGGTTTGGAACCCAAATTCGATTCAAGAAATACATCAACCCATTGGGTTTCGTTTCTAGTTGAGCTCGAAGATTGTACTCCAATTCCTCTCCCATTTTTCCTCCTTCTTGAACCGCTTGTTGAGCCTCCATGATACAAGTCTCGATGTCATTCTCAATCCTCAAATTTTGTAGCAGCACCGTAGTCTCATTAACATCCAGACGAATCTCAGTATCAAATTCTCCCAAGATATCAAACCATTGTCGTCGATCGCGAATTTCTTGAAACGAGATCATCTTATTATGAATCTTACGACTTAGTGCATCGGCTACGACATTTGCCTTTCCAGGATGGTAACGAATGTCACAATCATAATCACTAATCAACTCAACCCAACGTCGTTGTCTCATGTTGAGATCCTTTTGATTGAAGACGTGTTGTAGGCTTTTGTGATCGGTGTAGACTATACATTGCGTCCCATAAAGGTAATGCCTCCAAATCTTTAAGGCAAAAACCACAGCACCAAGTTCAAGATCATGTGTCGTATAATTCACCTCATGGACCTTCAATTGTCTCGATGCATATGCTATGACCTTTCCTCGTTGCATGAGAACACAACCAAGGCCTTGTTTAGATGCATCACAATATACGGTGAAATCATCGTTCCCATCGGGAAGGGTCAATATAGGAGCATTACACAACTTGTGCTTTAAGGATTCAAAGGCTCCCTCTTGTTCAGACCCCCATTCGAATGGTTTATTCTTTTGGGTCAAGGAAGTAAGCGGTTTCGCGATTCGAGAGAAGTTGGCAATGAAACGTCGATAATACCCAGCAAGACCAAGGAAAGAACGAACCTCGGTTGGAGTTGTGGGAACACACCAATTTTTCACAGCTTCCACCTTTGCAGGGTCAACGTGAATTCCTTGACTATTCACCACGTGTCCTAGAAATTGGACCTCCTCAAGCCAAAATTCGCACTTTGAGAACTTTGCGTATAGTTGTTCTTTCTTCAATAGCTCAAGAACTTGTCGCAGGTGATGTTCGTGATCGGTTTTGGACTTGGAGTAGATAAGTATGTCGTCAATAAAGACAATCACGAACTTGTCTAGATACGGCTTGCATACTCGATTCATGAGATCCATAAAGACAGCAGGAGCATTCGTTAAACCAAAGGGCATCACCATGAACTCATAGTGTCCATATCGGGTACGGAACGCAGTTTTTGGGATATCATCATCATGAACTCGTAATTGATGATAGCCAGAACGTAAGTCAATCTTTGAGAAAATAGCAGCTCCTTGAAGTTGGTCAAAAAGATCATCGATGCGAGGAAGAGGGTAGCGGTTCTTGATGGTAAGTTTGTTAAGCTCACGATAATCGATGCACATACGAAATGATCCATCTTTCTTCTTCACGAACAGAATAGGTGCACCCCAAGGCGATGAGCTAGGTCGGATAAAGCCCTTGTCGGACAGTTCTTGAAGTTGACTAGCCAGCTCTTGCAATTCTGACGGTGCAAGTCGATATGGTGATTTAGCCACAGGGTTTGCTCCCGGAATTAAATCGATCTTAAACTCGACTTCACGCACGGGAGGTAAACCGCTAAGGTCATCGGGAAACACTTCAGGAAAGTCTCGTACAATCGGGACATCCTTAAGATCATTCCCTTTGACTTTCGTGTTGACCACGTAAGCCAAGAAAGCCATGTAATTCTTGCTTAGACATTTTCGGGCTTGAGTACATGACATGAGTTTGAGTCCTTTGGATGATTTTTCGCCGAATACTTTCAATGTATCCCCCGAAGGCAAAGGAATTCGAATGCATTTCTCGAAACAAATAATTTCAGCATGATGTTTGGCTAGCCAATCCATGCCAATGATAACGTCAAAGCTTCCAAGTTTCATAGGAATAAGGTCGATAAAGAAATCATGCTCGTTTAGGCTCAAAATGCAATCACGAATAACGACATCAACGGTGATGGGTTCTCCATCGGCGACTTCGACAGTAAGAGGTCTTTCTAGTTTCGTATGTGGCTTAGCAAGTATAGGCTCAAATTCTATCGAGACAAAACTCTTATCGGCTCCAGAGTCAAACAGAACGTAGACATAAGAATTATTAATAAGGAACATACCTGTTCAGTTTTTAAAGACGTTTAACGATACAGGTAAAGCAACAAAAGAACTTGGATCATAAAGTTGGGGTTGGATTTGACATACCGTTCACCACATCGTTGTTTGCTTGTGCTTGGTTTGCATTGATGTTGAAGGCACGTCCTCGAGCTTGTGGTACGTTACCCGCAAGACGAGGGCATTGTGGGCGAAAATGACCAGGTTCCCCACAGTTGTAGCAAGCACGATTAGCAACTAACGCAGCATTGTTTGGTGCACGGTGACAAGTAGCCACCAAGTGTCCATACTTACCACACAGTGTACAGATACGGCACGGGGTATTACCCGCATGATGATACTTACAGACATTGCACAATGGTAGAGGACCAGCATAGGTTCTAGCAGCAGGTGCTTGTGTACCAGGAGCGGGTTGTCTTTGAGGTACCTTGGGTGTAGCCACAGCGAAATTACGCGCCGGTGTGAACTTGCGTTTCTTGTTGTTGTAAGACGGTTCATTCTTATTCTCCTTAGCTGCTTCAGGGACCGCCTTTTCAGTCTTTTTAGCCCCTTTGACAGACAAGGTGCCCGCTCGAATATGGTTTTCAGTAAGTTGAGCGGTGATGGTAATGGCATCTTCCAAAGTTGTGGGTCTACTTCCCACCACGGCATCTTGGATTTGAGGTGGCACCCCCTTGATGAACTTCTCAATGTTCCTAGGAACAGTGTCAACCATGTGAGGCAACAGGATGCTCAACTCGTGATGCCTAGTTGAATAGGCCAAATGATCTCCACCATCTTGCTTGAGATTCCAAAACTCCTCCTCCAGCTTTTGCAACTCACTTCTCGGGCAGAACTTTTGGATGGCAATGTTCTTGAATTCTTCCCAAGTGAGTGCCAACACAGCATCAGCACCACGATTCCTCTTCTCACTATTCCACCACGTAAGTGCTCTTTGTTGAAGAACACTTGTGGCATAACGGACTTTGAGTGCCTCGGGACACTCACAGTTGATGAAGGTGTTCTCCATGCTTTCAAACCACTCGAGAAGTCCAGTGGCTCCTTCCTTCCCACTAAAGCTAGTGGGTTTGCACGAGTTGAAGTGCTTAAACGTGCAGGGTTGGTTGTTTCTTCCTTGATTTGCACTATTCTCTCCTTGCCCATTGCCATTAGTGTTGTTACTAGCGTTGGTCATCAAGGTGCTACTCAGTTCGGCAACCATGGTCGGAATGACGGCAGCCATTTGACGGGCAATCATGGCGGCTAATTTGCGGTCGGAGCTACCACGCTTTCCATGATGACGAGACATGCTGGATATAAAATAAGTTAGTCACAGAAATTTGGAGGTAGAAGATAGTAAATCAACAAAGATTTTTCAAGACTTGTAAAACACACATGGAATGATTCCATTTGGTACGCATTACCATTTGGAAACGTTGACACGTCAAGGTGAGTTAACTCCAATTGCCTTAGAAACTTGTGTATATTGACCATAGTTTATCACTCATCCCAGAAATCCCCAGGTAAGCATAACTAGTCCCACGGGATTTATGCGAAATGCTTACCTTAGCCCGAAGGCTTTTTGCCAGGAAATCCAGAATACAGGTGTCTATGTGTCACACAATATTTCTTTAGGTTCATGGAATTAAAACCTTGATGAGATTTTCATAGATTAGTCATAAAGTCTAAGGATTTGAACCTTTTGATATAAAGCTTACGTTCCCACGTGTCGTCGAGAATAAGTTTAAGATATTTCATCGTCGAGAGAATAAAGGATTAAGAATAAGTTTTAGAGAGGACAAGGCAACCAAGTTTCTCAATTATAAGGCAATCCTAACTAAAGGCATCAAGTTGCACATCAAGAGGCCCTCCTTAACAAGTAGCATTATGTAGCATGCAACAAGATATATTACAAGATCATAAAGATTTTTCTTATGAGGTTCATGCATCAACTATAGTCTAGGTCACCATTTCTAATAACCTAAATCCCTATAGTTATGGGCTCTGATACCAATCTGTCACACCCCAACCTTAACGGCGGAAACGTCGAGATGTGAGGGTTAAGATTGTTCACAGCCACATAACACTACCATAAATTGTAAATATAAAAATTCATAAGTTGAAATAAACATTACAACCAAATGTCTCAACAAACAAAAATAAACAAAGTTCAACTTTCAAGTCTCAAGTTATTTTATTTATTTTTCCTAGGTCCAAATCCTAGGTGTAAGCATGCTTCAAAAGATAATCATCAACCTTGTGCATTTCCTGAAACATGTTAAAAATAAAAGGGTCAACTTTAAAAGTTGGTGAGTTTCCATGGGTTAAGCATACATATATATATATATATATATATATATATATATATATATATATAAGTTTATAAGTAGCAATTCATGTCAATGGTTACGAATAAGCAAGTTTATAGATAACATATAGCTACAATCAAACCTTGACCAAGAATATCATTTACAAGTTTAACGATTAGCTAAGTGTACTTGGTTCCCATAGTGCTCAAGAATACGACACTAGGAGCCGGCAATAACCTCGGCTTTAGCACCAAATAGGCTTGTCAGGCCCATAGATCTATGACGTCGCCAGGCTAGCAATAGTTAATGATTGTCAACATATAATATTCATCATATAAAGCTCACAATATTACAAATAACCATGACAAAGTTTATAGATGAATTGCTCGTGCATTTACAAGTATCAAGATGTTTACAAGTGCAAGTTCATAAAGTTAACATGTTTCACCCCAAAAGTGTGAAATAAAGTAAAAAGGGGCATGGAAAACTCACCTTATATATATAAGATGATAACAAAAAATTAAACGGCGTTCCAACGATTTCTTTTACAAGATACCTAAATGTATATATTCCAAGATTAAGTTTAACAAAGATTAACGATTAAACGTGAACTAGGGTTTCAAGTGGAGTTTGGGGTTTTTGACAAATAAATAATTTTAACAAAGGGTCCGCTTATATTTTGGATTCAATGAAAAGAAATAAATATACTATTTAAGTATTTTAATATAAAGAAATAAATGTAAATCATCTATAATAACTAGTAAAGTTTAAATAAACTTTTATAATTATTTAAAATAATCATGATTTAATCAATAATTTAAGGGTAACGTTTGGATCAATAATAATTTATTGGTTTAAACTATCATTTTAAAGTCCATTTTATAGCTAATAACTAGAAATGATTTTTTTTTTGTCATATTGTTTTATTAAAAAAATATATTAAAATTACAGAAAATATTGGGGTAACTAAAAATAATTTTTAGTCATTAAAAATGATTTTTATAATTTTTTATAAATTTTCTGGACTTAAATAGGTTAAAAAAACGAGTTTTACAAAAAATGGGGGGTGCCCGGGTTCGAACCCGGGACCTCAAGGATAGAAAGTGATGTGTTACCATTAGGCTGGGGCGCCTATGCCTGTTAGGAAATGGGTTTTAATTCACAAATACAAAGAAAACCCCCAAACCATATGAACCCTAGAACGATTTGAACCAAATTGAAGATCAATTCGTTACTGTTAACGCTAATGATCATGGGGCTTTTGTTCCCCATGAAAAATCGAGTATGTAGGTGGGTTAAATTACCCGGTTTAAGTCGAATTGATGATAAGGAAGACGAAGAACAGGCCGCGACCGAAGCTATAATCAATCGATGTGCAAATGATGATGATAACCAAATTCGTTGCACAGAAAGCTTCTATTGGTCTCGATGATTAAAGCCCTTTATCAATTTCACTTAATAATGACCGAGGGTTGAAGAACACTAATGTTGCAGGTCGCGATGAAGGGGATGATCGAATGTGATGTTCGTGTGAGTTTCAGGTGAAATTGAGATTGATAGAAGCTTAGGATTTGTTAAACGTTCGATTATGATACATTTAATTTGATTATTATTGAGTTTTAATGTTCGAACGGCTCTATGATTGAAAGCTTCGGTTATTCAAACCGATTGGGTTCATAACCGACGTCTAAACGCAATTAAGGTGCGTGTTCAAGTTCGAAACGGTTGCGCGATTGTAATGGTGTGGTTTAATTGAGTTAAATTCGGGTATATCGACCGATTGGGGGTGGCCGGAGCTCGGCCGGAGCTCCCACCGGAAAATCGGGGTGTTTGGGGTTGGGTTTTACAATTTACACCTTTGGTCCCTGAGGTTTTAATATTACACCTTTTAATCCAAAGTTTTATTTCTAGTTTAAACTAAATTACTGTTTTAGTCCCTGTAGTTTACATATTATTATTTTATGCCAGAAGTTTAATTACAAATTTTAAACTTGTTTGTTTTCATTTATTATCAAGATTAAACACCTTCTTAGTATTATTTATCATTTTATTATTATTACTAATATTGATATTTTCTTTTATGTTTATTATTATTATTATTGACAATATTAATTATCCACGCATTAAATTACATCAAGAATTTACAAACGAAACCTTGGAATTGTATTAATAACAAAACGAATCCTTATAAGAAATAACGGGATTAATAATGACTACTTAACAAATACACGAGAGGTCACA
>CM046428.1:46627315-46722189 GCA_025506505.1 Flaveria sonorensis
AGCCGAGTCAAACCGAGCGAACCTCGTTTCCAAAGTGAATCGAGCCGATCAGATCGTTTACAACCGAGTGGGAAGTCGAACAAGTGTTTTTCTAGGGTTAAATTTCAAGAGAGCATTGAGCGAGCACAAACAAGCGGTGAACAATTTATACAAACATCTAACTTGTTTGTCATATGATTTATTTTGTGTAATAAGGTTTAATGACTTTAAAAATCAGCCACATTTCATTACATAATATTTCATGGATGACAATACGTTGTGGCTGAAGATGAAGTTAAGGTTGTAGCCGATAAGGCGGAGAATATTGTAGATAACGATACAAGTGAGAGGGGAGATGATATAAAAAAATATCTCTTAACGGCTTAGGATTTCACTTCATGTTTAATGTAAAATTCTTATTAGGTTGATTGATCAAGTAGCATAATATAATTATATATTTGTATATAATGTGTCAAATCTACTAGAGTCTACGTATAAACTTATATACATATTAATTCAAATTGAACCCAAACAAGCATATATAAATTGATCTGAGCCAATTGGCTCGTTTACATCGAGCAAAAAATTCGAATGAGCATTTTTTAGAAAATTCCGAACGAATGTCGGAGTGAGCGTCGAGCAGTTTGAACAGCCCCACTTGGCTTGCTAATTTAGAGCATCATATGGGTGGATAGTTAGGTGATTTTGATGTCTCCTTTGGTACTTCCAGCTCAGCCTTGAAAAGGACCCCTCCTAGGGACAGAGCTCTAGGTGAGACTCTCCCCCGAAGGAAACTATCAATGTTCTTCCTCCTGAACTTGTTCAGTTACTGATGATAAAGGGAAACAACATCCATAAGAGGTACCTCTTCGTTTGTTTGGGCCCGCTAGCAAAGCTTCCCTGTCATTCCAGCTTTGTAACTGGGGTAGGGAGGAAGTCCTTCACGGTCTGAAGTTCTCACTCCTTCCCTTTAACATAACATGTTCATCATGCCTCCGCTAAGTACATACCTGATGATCTGGTTGTCGAGACTCGATCAAAAACAAGTTAATATATCGGTTTTAGCCACCTTTATTGTGTACGGGTAAGTAAGGTCGTCTCCTCAGGAATATGTGGAAAGTGTTTAACGAATACGACTCGAACTAACTTAAAGACACGAACTTTATAATTAAAGATTAAAACTTTGGATGAAATTAAGAACACCATTGCAAAAAGCAACAAACTTTGAAACTAATTTGATTAAATAATAAAAAACAATCACTTTCGGGTTTCAAGTTCTACAAGATCAATAGGTTATCAAGGGTACTTTAGGTTGCATAACACGACTCAAGATCTTAGCTTTTGATTGGAGTGATAACCAAGGAACAATCTTTTAAGACTTGTTCATTCATAAAGTTACCAATTTATCTATATCAAGTTATCGACTTGTCTCAATGGCTAACGATAAAAGAAAACCGAAAACTAATGATAAAGCAATAACTTCTTTATAAACAAATTTTAAATCAATCAAAACCTTCAATTACATTTAATAACAAAGTGTTCAACATAAAAAAAACCCTAAACATGACTAACCATCTCACTTGCAAGAACTATCCACTCGAAAGCAATCAAGAATGAACTAGCCACTCATGGTCTTCATCAGATCTTCAATCTTGTTTGATAATGATAAATGATGATTTGGATGTGTTGGAAGCTTGAAAGCACCCAAAATCACCTTGAATTTGCTAGATTTCGGCTGCTGGAAGAAGTTGTCTTTCGAATTGGGTTTGATTTTCTTAAATAACTTGAAAATCCACAAAATCCGGGTGTTAGTTCAGCCACCGGCGTATGATACGCCAGCCATGGCGTATCATACGCCCCTCAGCATTCCTACGCCTAACTTTCTGTTATTATTTCCAAATACAGCCACTGATACACCGCCCATACGCCGACCAACGTATTATACGCCCATACCGGCGTATCATACGCCGGTACACTAAATTTGTGCCTTTTTGTAATTTTGATGTGTTTACATATTTAGTCCTTGTAGTTTCGTGTTTGTCTCCGTTTACTTCCAATTAAGCTTGTTTAGGCTTTGAATATCTATAAACAAAACACAACCAAAGTAATCCCTTCCACAATAACAACGATATAAAAATCACGCATTTAGATCAATTAAACACTGAATTATTAACTCGTGATCATATCCCCACACTTAACCTTTTGTTTGTCCTCAAAAAACTTATTTGCACAATTCACCTTACTTAATCAAATATGCTAAATTATCACAACTTTGTATAAGTAAGGTCACAAGGCATACTTAGTTTTAAACTTTCATCATGTAAGATTCACAACCCAACATATAATATCATTCATGTTTTAAACTTAAAATCACCTTAGTTGGCATAACATCACATTTTGCTTCAAACATTCATACATTCACATTCCTCACAATGAACGCTCCTCTCGGTTTGTTTTGTGGACTAGTAATTATATACTAGTATATCTGGATCTCTCAAACCAAGAATGTACATCTTCATCATAAGCTCATATATTAATCATATCACCATCAATTAACACAATATAATACATAAATCAAGAGGTCTTTCATGGGTTTCAATGTTAGGCTAAGGTTAAGGTGGGATAGAAAGGGATTTTAAAGTAACTAACGGTGAATGAAATCCAATTTAAATATGCTAGATGTCTTATTTATCAATCTCGTTCTACTACTTGCAATAATATCACCGAATTCTCAACATTATTTTGTTGCTCATATTTTGGTCATTTTGATCTCATATTTAGCTTCTTTTGTTTTCATATATATATATATATAATATATATATATATATATATATATATATATATATATATATATATATAATATATATATATTATATATATATATATATATATATATATATATATATAACAAATCAAACCATCATACTATTATTGCACTAATACTTAAAAGACACTTATTGTGTTAGGTTATTCAAACGACAAGTGGGGCTCAACTTGTGTCTAAAGAAAATTTATCAAGGTATGGAATTCAAAAGAAAAGGTTCAACAAATGATTCATTCCTAAACGCCTCTATCACATTCATACACATATTGGTTCATGATCTTGACAAGCATCAATTAAACGAGTTCTAATTAAATGCACATTATGGTTTCCCACATTATGTGAAAATATAAAGCAAATCAACATATGCTATGAATTGCTCAATTTGGCTCAGAATCTCATGGAAACGATGGAAAACGGTGGTGTTAAAATGTGAAGCACGTATGTCATCTACATCCGGTTTGTTATGCCTTCTAAGTATTCTACCTAATTTTATAAAAGCTCATGATGGGAGTTGTTACTATAATTTCAAAACAAGCATGCCAAGGGAGCTTTACATGCACAAACAAGTGATAATTAACCATGTATGAATTTTTTTAGGTTTCATGCACAATTAAGCATATTAGAAGATTATTTTTCAAAAAGGTTTTAATCTTCACTCATCCTCACACTTGAGATACATTGTCCTCAATGTATGGTAGTCACAATTGATAATTTCAAAACATAGGGAAGTAGATTCTTAATTTCATTCATATTATTGATAATCAAGATAATTCATTGCGAAGGGAGACTATTATGCCATATCCTAACATAATATCAATCAATTTCAATGAAAGGACAAAACGAATATTTTCAAAACCAAAGTAGTGGAAAGAGCACATGGACCTGATCACAATTATTATCAGAAGCCTACATGAACTGACTTGTGCCTCCCACACTTAGTGCTTGCGTCTCGTGATTGACTATCAAAACAAAACAAAGCAAACCAAAGAAAAAAAAAACAAAACTAATAAAACAGTTAAAACTTACTTTTGTAGGAATCACGATTGCATTTAGCAAGCCTTTAAAACCTCGGTAGACCTGAGGAGGAGAGTTATAGACTCGTGAGTGTTTCTAGTGAACACACCACACAAAGTTCTTGGGTTGCCTCCCGTAAGCGCTAAGTTTTAGGTCTTCAGCCAGACCTACCTGAGACTACTATGGTGGTCGTATTGAGTGCTTCTCTCCAAACTTCTTTTCAAATAAATGCTTCTCTTGGTTTGATAGATTCTCTTGTTCACTCAAGCTTTACCCAAACATCTTGATCTGGTTCTGCACTTGAGCTCTGCCCAGGGAGAGGCTGTGAGACACCTTCACCAACTGATGTCTCACTAAGGGTAAGGGATGCTGAAGGAGGTAGCAGTCTCAAGATCAAAGGTTCTACAACTGGGCCTTCAACTGAGGTTACCCCATCAAAGCTAATCTTAGGGTCCAACTCAGTATCTAGTAAACAAACTGCTTTCCCTACTAGTCTCTGTCTAAATAAGATGGTTTTCTCTTGAAACTCCTAAGACACCCTTATCTGAATCCTCTCAGCTAACCTGTCAGATTGTCTATTTTGGCTTGGATTGAAAAGTGGCAGGTCAACCGGAGGGAAGCTTTCATAGAATTTCAAGGTACGAAAGTTGAAGACTTCTTGTTAACCCTGGAATATAGAAAGCACCAGGGCTCCTCTATCAGTGTCCTACCTACCATCCTACTATTGGATTGTCAGCAGGGTAGGGTGGAGGTGACATAGTCCTTAGTACAACACCCTTTTAAATAAACTTTGAACTATGGCATCCATATTGATATGGGGTTGAGGAGGTTGTTGGTCTGGACAATTGCAAGTGAGGGTGGTGAATCCTCAATGTCCATACTTGGGCAATGCTACCAAGTTCTATGGCTGTGGTGACTTTCTACCCCTTTTTGGTAGCATCACCTACTTGCACAGGTGAGCAGGAGGTTAGGTCCACCACAATCACAGTTTCTGTGGTCCTGGTTGAGCATGCATGGCGCCTCTCAGATAACTTGCCCTTGACATAAATGATCTCAAGTTGCTGATTGAGTACTGCCTTTGAAAGGTAGCCACCTGGGATTCCAGGTGACTAACCTTAGAGACCAGCTAAGTCCAAGTTTTTGTCAATTGATGCATCTTTAGTCGTATACTCCCCTGATCTTCATCAGAAGAATCATGGGAGATAAGAGTATGACCAAAATCACTCCTCTTATCGCCAGATGTTGTTTCTTGGTCCTGGATTTCCCCTGCTCAATGATAGCTTCAAGAAATGCCAAGCAGCTGGGTTGTCATTGTTGAGGTCTTAAGGATGTAATCATTTGCAGAAGTGAGAGCCTCTTCCACATGGACATCTTGAACTGTTTAGAGTAGTCCACCTCAGTAATGGATGAATGATGTGTGCTAGATATGGGAGTAGTAGGAGCACTTATTTCTCCTTGAGTAGGGGAGGAGAAGAGAGACTTATGGTACTCACTGAATCCCATATCTTCATCATCATAGAATTCTAGGTTAGGGATTGGTGGTTGAGATCTAATGGTTGGGGATGGTGGCTTTCACTGAAGGTTGTTCATCTAAGTTTTGAGACTCAGGATGAAGGCTTAAAGCTAGGGTAATGAGCTTATCAGGCTGAGCATGAGGAACCTTAGCACTGATCATAGAAGGAATGGGAATGGTCTGCTCCTCAGGGGAAGTGGGAGCTCATGGTTCCACTTCCTCTTGCATGGGTGAGTATATGGGGGTCTGCTCAATCTGAATAGATCGAGCAGGGGTTCATTGGATTTTCTTGTTAGATGATGGTGATTGTGGCTATTGGGGTGTTAAAGATGAAGAAGGTGTGGGTTCAACATTGGATGCGACTGCCAAGTTGTCACCTTGAGCAGGGAGCTCTAACATTT
Organism: Flaveria sonorensis; assembly: GCA_025506505.1. NCBI lineage: Eukaryota > Viridiplantae > Streptophyta > Magnoliopsida > Asterales > Asteraceae > Flaveria > Flaveria sonorensis. The sequence continues at coordinate 46,633,047 of CM046428.1, forward strand.
TTGGGACAAGGGCTGTTTCTATCTTGAAAAAACCAACAGTGGTTTCCTCATATCTTAAAGATGCCGGCTTTATATGTCCCAATGTTAGAAAATTACATGTTCCTCTCAACTGTGAGCCCAGTTCACAGTTGAGAATGTTCTGAACATATCTTAGGAACATGTAATATTCTAAGGAATCTAAGTTAGCAAGTAAATTTGTATAGAAAAATTATGAATACCTAAACTTGATCCCCTAGACCATTCCATGGACTATGTAGGAAAGGTTTTCAGGAACTTGATCCCATCCTCCATGCTTGTGATAAGGAATGGATGACAGCATGGAGGAGGTACTTCCACCGAGAGAAGACATTCCCTTTTCTGAAGGTCTTGACTGAGAAATCACCTTCATAGCTCATTAGCTGGAATAAGCCATTGACTGCCTCTTTGGAAAGATAGTTCACCTTCTTCATAATCTAGCCTTAGATTTTGGTTGATGGTGGCTGGAATGATGAACACAGTCCTCCCCTGCACCGTTGCAGATAGTGCCTTCTCACTATCCATAATGACCTCTTGGCAGGTCCTCCAGAACTAAAGCAGTTGGTCTTATTAAGTGGAGGGTCTATGGTAAGGGCAGTGAGTAAGATGAGCGGGAAAGGAAGCGACAACCTTTGAGAAACCAGGGTCTTTCTCAGCCGATACTAGAGCGACTGATTGTGTTGCCTATGAAGGTGAATGACAAAGTCTGACTGGTTTTGGGGTTCAGGGTTGGCCATATTCTAAAGCTTTTGTGAGAGAGATATGAAAACAACAAGGGTTTATGGGTGATTTAGGGCTTGAAGATTCTTCTCAGCCGATAATAGAGCGAGCTAATTGTGTTGCCTACGAAGGTGCATGACAAGGCTGGCTGGGTTTTGGGGTTCAGGGTTGGCCATATTCTAAAGCTTTTGTGAGAGAGATGTGAAAAACAACAAGAGTTATGGGTGATTTAGGGCTAGAAGATTGCAGATGAGAAGAACTAGAAAGAGGGAGATTCGTTGTAAAGGCTATTTATATGCTTAGATTGAGATAAAGTTATTACAAAAGATAAACTTGAAATCCGAATGTCGGTCCCACCTGAAAAAGTGGCCAAAAAGGTAGTTATCTTGGAAGTTGAAAATCTTCCGAAGGTAATTGCCTGTGGAAGTTTTAAAAAGCTTTCGAAGCTAAATTGAATTCGTAAAATTTCCTTAGTTTGAGAAGAAGTGCTTCAAAAGAAATTGTACTTGGAGTAATTTTGCTTCCAAGATAGATTTGGTTTCAGAAGAGATTTAGCTTCAAAAGTTTACTTAAAGTGTGTAAATAATACTTCCGAGACTAAATTGCTTTTAGAAGAAAATTGTACTTCAAAACATATAAGTACTTAAAAGCAGATTTAAGTTTCGAAAGATATTTCATAATATCTTTCGAAGTTTAATTCCTTAGTAAGTAGTTGTTAGTTCTAAATACATAATTTTCTTCCGAAGTCAAATTAATTTCTTCGAGAGAAATCTGTCATAAACTTCTTAAAATTTAAGGTATATATACTTTGAAAAATTCTTTCAAGATAGACTGGGCTTATATGAGTGATTATTTAGAAAACTTTAAAGACACACATTATTTGAAAAACAATTTTGAAATTAATTTAAAAAAAATCTACTCAAAGTTAATCATCCCCATAGCTGATACAAGATATGTAAATCTTTGTTTATCAAAAGCTTTTATGAACAGATCAGCATATTGTTCATTTGTGTTAACTTTGATAGTTTACCAATCCCTTTAAAATTATCTCTGATCAAATCATACTTGATGTTGATGTGCTTTGTATTTGAGTGTTGAACTAGATTCTCTATGATTGAGATAGCTCTGTTGTTATCTATGTGGATAGGAGTATTCTTAAAGTTGAATCCATAATCTACCATCTGATTCTAAATCCAAAGCGCTTGAGCACAGCAGCTTGCAGCAGCAATGTATTTAGCTTTAGCATTTGATGCAGATACACATGATTGCTTTTTGCTTTACCATAGGCTATCCTTCCACCAAGGAACTAACATCCCTTAGATGTAGACTTTGTATTCATGTTGCAACCACCATAGTCACTATCTGTATATACATACAGATTGAAGTCAGGGTTCTTTGGATACGAAAGGCCTAGTGTGGGAGGCTCCTTTGAGGTATCTAAGAATCCTCATGACAGCAACTAGGTATGACATCTTGGTGTTGGCTTGATATCTTGCACATATGCATGTGGCAAACATGATATCAGGCTGCTGGCTATTAGGTACATAAGAGATCCAGTCATAGCCTGTAAAGATGTTTAGCCACACACTCCACCACAAGATCAGGTCCTGGAGAGTGGTTTCTGGCTATGGGAGTCTAGCAACCTTACAATCAGTCAAATGAAATTTGGTTAGTATGTCTTGTATATACATTGATTGGTTTATAAAGATGCCATTATCAACTTGCTTCACTTGAATTCCCAGAAAGAAATTAGTTCCTATATGGCACTCATTTCAAATATATTCTTCATCAGCTTTACAAACTCTTTGTAGAGCCTTTATTAGTTGATGATGCGTGTGAAAGGTATATATATTTTGATAAAGGTTTTTCGCACAGATTTAGTTTTAAATGGTTATTATTAATACTAAACTACACACACAAAAGGCAAGTGTACTTGTGGTGAGGTAATATAGTGATGGTAAGAACCGAGTATCAATCGTTGGACACACTAAGCCTACTCAACAACCCTCATAATTGACTATCAGTTTATGTTTTAGAAAATGATAAGTTAAACAAAATAACGATAAATAAAGATAGATTGAGACTTTTGGTGATTCTTTCAATGATGTAACGCTATTATCCCAATTTAGATTACACTTATGTAATTGTGATGAATTGGTGGTGTGGTTAAGATATTGATTAATGTAATTATGTTAATGTTTATAAATATGAGCTGGCACGATTTCTCGTCTATACACTCCGTAGTCACTAGGACCTTATCAGGATGAGACTTACTAAATAATCAAAGTCATAATAATATAGGTAAATCTCTGTGACCTTTTGACATATGATTTCTGAAAACATAACTTAATGTTAAAAAAGAAAGTTGATCAGGTCATTTCTAACATACCATTAATTTTAGAAAACCATAAAAATTACTGTAGATTTCTCAGACTATAAAAGGAAACCAATAAATGATCAAAAAGTTAAGATGATATGATTTCTAATAACCATTTCTAGTTCATTAGCCATGGATTTATTATGAAGACCGGTTTCACGAATAAAAGTTAGTTCATACGTTTTTAAGCTTGTATGACATTCACAATTACAAATCATAAGTTTATAACTTCCCGTTCAAATGTAGATGATACCATCAAAGTTTTCCCAAGATTACCATAAGATAACATAATATAACCATACGATTAGTTCATCACAAGTTACATAAAGTTTCACTAAATTAGGATAACAAATGAAGCTTAGCTCATATGAGCTTGTACATAAAAACAAAGATAAAAGATAGTAATGAAATTATCTGTAAATAAGAACAATCCAACAGTGATCCACTATGGATGATGTTAAATGATCCTGAGCTTCTTCTAAGTGTTGAATGAACCTCCGAAACCTTTTAAGGACCTCCAAAGACTGGGTTCCCGAGAGGGAACACCAGCACTTCACCTCCTAAAAGCTATCCTTCAAAGTTGCAAATGAAGTCCTATTTATAGGCTTTTTGAAGTATTTAAGCACGGCCCCATGCCTAAAAAGCACGGCCCCGTGGAGTTGGTCGGCTCGTACACTCAGAAGCTGTCGGGGCACGCCTCGTGTTTGGGGTAGTAACACCCCCATGCCTTATGAGGCACACCCCGTGACTATTTTGTGGGAACAGTACTTTTTGTCCTGTCGGATGTTTCATGGGGGTGTGCTATTTCATGGGGGCGTGTTTTGCTCATGGGGGCGTGTTTTAAGGCATGGCCCCATGCTTGAATTCTAGATCTTGTTTTCTTCAAATTTCTCTTTGTTATGGTCATCTTGGTCTTTTTCAAGCCTGAAAACACAACATGAACAATTGAAGTATCAAATCATCATTTTCAGTAAGAGTTTCTAGAATAATTGATGTGCAATTGATGTGTTTGATATGTATAATTTGGAGCACATCAAGTATCCCACACTTAAACTTGCTTGTCCTCAAGCAAATCACTCAAAATAACAACACCACCAAAAACCAAATAAATCAAGATATAAATATGTCTTTCGAGAACTATTTAAGCAAACTTGGTTTACCCAAATATAAACTGTTAAGCACATGCGGAATGATATCCTTTCAAGCAATAGAATGGTTTGTAAAGATTTTTAACATGTAAAAAATTCACACTTCTCACAAGGTGCACTCACACTGTGCTATATATGGAATCATACATAAGATGAAGTATGACTAATACACTCAATTGCCTAGTATGAATACGTGTGAAATCATATGCTAGGTAAGGGATCAAATCTCCACCTATGTAGGTGTTTACTTGCATAAATCATTAGGTCTTTGAGGGTTGTAACTGGCTCAGGTATAGGGTATGGATTATTTGGGGAAAAAGTGGCTAAATTCTAAAGTTGATGATCTTGGCTTATATAAAACTAACATGAAAGTAATAAAAAGGGTTCCCCATACAATACTCAAGCTACAAGGGATATGCAAACTCGAGGACTCGTTTATGGTCAGATTGTCAAGACCGTGTTGCATTTTAAAACACTGCACCTCCTCCTTAACCCGAAGATATACGTTGCTATCCTTTTTTTAAGGGTCATTCGGCTTGGAGCCTAAAGCACCCAATGGATTTGGATGTCGAATTCCCGGATTCGGTTTGGTTTTTGTTGCACTTTCCTTCGTGAAACCAATTCTCCACAAGTTGGGAATTTTTCATATCATTTTTCCTTTCTTGATCACATATTTTGAAATACCAAAATGACTGAACTAGTTTTCTTCTTCCTTCTTCTTGTTTTTTTTCTTTTTTTTTTTGAAATAAGCCAAAACATGTCTTAACGAAAATGGGTTTTGTTGAAGGTTTTTTTTGGTCTAGTGGCTTAGGTTTTGGGTGATGGAAAATGAAAACGTTTAATCTCAACGAGGCTAATGTTTGATTAAGAATATTTGAAAATGATAGAGGCTCGAATGTTGGGTTTTCCTAATTGCCTAAATACTTTTTACGCAAGAAATACTTATAAGGTTTTAAAATGCATACTCAAACAAGTTCTAATTCACACGCACCATAAGGCACCCTCAATATATCCATAATAAAAGCAAAAATGCATAAATGCAAAGCTTGTTTAAGGCTCAAAAATACGCTCACATAACGGATGGAATTGGGTATAAGTGTTTTATTTTACATGTTTAAATATTTCTACCAACTCTTTTTTGCTTTTCATGATATCACAAAATTTTTTTTAAGATTATTTGGGTTTGCTTTATTTGCTTATTTATTTCTCGAAAATGTATATATATACTTTGTTTTATCAAAAAAAATTTCAAGTTACTGGTGTTCTTGCCACAAACATTAAATTAGAGTGACTTTTTACAAAAGATTTAATTATAACTTGGATCGATTTATAAGCTAAGTATCAAACAAGTATACCTTTCCCACACTTGAACTTCACATTGTCCTCAATGTGATTCACAATAAATATTAAGTAGATAAAGGCAAAAGAAAACTCCCCTAAAATGATAAGCCAAATACGCGTGATCGTTTCCAACAGCCGCCTTGAACGAGCTCAAAAGAAAATATCGGGACATATTATTTAAAACAGAAAATTAAAATCCTAATCACACATAACATAATAAAAAGACAGATTATAACATAGAGCCATGTTTTGGTTACGGGTACTTGGCTAGACCCTTCCCCACACTTAGTTTTTAATGAGGTGGAGGTTTATCATCTCCGATAAAATCTTACTTGGTACATCGATTTGGCCATTAACCGATTACCATTGACTTTGAAGCTTAGTCCCTCATTGTTTTCAACCTTGATAGCGTTATGTGGATAGACTTCTTCATCATTTTTATATCAATTTCATTTAAAGTACAACAAAATAGTCAAAAATTTGGATCGTCTTTCAAACTAACATGTGTCCCGGCAATAGGGCCAAAAACTTGATGCGCGTGAAAGGTATATATATTTGATAAAGGTTTTTCGCACAGATTCAGTTTTAAATTGTTATTACTAATACTAAACTACCACACAAAAGGCAAGTGTACCTGTGGTGAGGTAATATAGTGTTGGTAAGAACCGAGTATCAATCCGTAGACACACTAAGCCTACTCAAAAACCCTCATAATTAACTATCAGTTTTATGTTTTAGAAAAAGATAAGTTAAAGAAAATAATGATAAATAAAGATAGGTAAAGATATCTTGAGACTTTTGATGATTCTTTCAGTGAAGTATGGCTATTATCCCAATTTAGATTACACTTATGTAACTATGATGAATTGGTGGCGTGGTTAAAGATATTGATTAATGTAATTATGCTAATGCTTATAAATGTGAGCTGGCGATTTCTCGTCTATCCGCTCCATAGTGACTAGGACCTCATCAGGATGAGACTTACTGAATAAATCAAAGCCACTAGTAATGTAGGTAAATCTCCTATGATCTTTTGAGATATGATTTCTGAAAACATAACTATTATTAAAAAGAGACTTGATTAGGTTTCTTTCTAACATACTATTAATTTTAGAAAACCATAACAATTACTGTAGACTTCTCAGACTAATAAAGGGAACACGTAAATGATCAGAAAGTTAAGGGTATATGATTTTAATAACCATTTCTAGTTCATTAGCCATGGATTTATTATGAATACCGGTTTCGCAAATAAAAGTTAGTTCATACGTTTTTCAACCTTATATAACATTCACAATTACAAATCATTAGTTTATAACTTCCCGTTCAAATGTAGATGCTACCCATCAAAAGTTTTCCCAAGATTACCATAACATTAACATAATATAAACCACACGATTAGTTCATCACAAGTTACATAAAGTTTCACTATGATAACAAATGAAGTTTAGCTCATAATGAGCTTGAACATAACAACAAAAATAAAGATAGTAATGAATCAATCAAACTGGTGATCCACTATGGATGATGTTAAACGATCCCAAGCTTCTTCTAAGTGTTGAATGAACCTCCAAAACCTTCTAAGGACCTCCAAAGGCTGGTTCCCAAGATGGAACACCAGCACTTCACCTCCCAAAATCTCTCCTATAAAGTTGCAAATGAAGTCCTATTATAGGCTTTCTGGATTGTTTAAGCACGGCCCCGTGCCTAAAAAGCACGAACCCGTGGTAGTTCAATGCTTACGTAAGTTGGTTGGCTCGTATGCTCAGAAGCTGTAGGGGCACGCTCCCATGCCTCAAGAGGCACGGCCCCGTGTTTGGGGTAGTCACACCCCCGTGCCTCATGAGGCACACCCTCGTGACTACTTTTGGTAATAGTACTTTTTGTCCTGTCGAATGTTCAATCACGAGGGTGTGCTAATTTAAGCACGGGGGCGTGTTTTAGGCTGGTCATGGGGCGTGCTTAATGAGGCACGGGCCCGTGCTTGAATTCCGGAGCTTGTTTTCTTCCAATTTCTCTTTGTTTATGCTCCTTTTGTTCATCTTGGTGTTTTCTAAGCCTGAAAACACAATATGAACGATTGAAGTATCAAATCATCATTTTCAGTAAGAGTTTCTAAAATAATTAATGTGCAATTGATGTGTTTTATATGTATAATTTGGAGCATATCATTGACCCATAGATGATGTCATCAACATAAACTTGAACCAGCATCAAGTCATTCCTGTCTTTTTTTATGAAGAGTGTGCTGTCAATAGTACTTCTTTGTAACCATGTTAGACTAGGTACTTTGACAGTGTCTCATACCACTTTCTTGGAGCTTGATGCATCCCATGAAGAGATTTGTCAAGCTTGCAGATATAATTAGGATAATCTGGATCTGCATAGCCAGGTGGTTACTTGACATACACTTCTTCATCTATCACTCCATATAAAAATGCACACCTGACATCAAGTTGGTAGACCTAGAAATTCTGGATGCAGCAAAAGCAAGGAATATCCTTATAGCTTCAAGTCATGCTACAGGAGCAAAGACATCTGTGTAGTTAATCATTCTTTTGAGTGTATCCTTGGACTACCAGTCTTGCCTTGTTCTTGATGACAATCCCTCTATCATCTTTCTTGTTTCTAAAAACTCACTTGGTACCTATTGGTATCTTTCCAGGATGAAGAGGACATAGGTTCCAAACACCTTGTCCTTTGAACTGAAACAGTTCCTCCGTATTGCTTCAATCCAGCTTCCATCTCTCAAAGCCTCATCAACTTTCTTTGACTCGATCTAGGATAAAAAGCTAGAGTGCAGACAAACATTTTTATCATGAGTTTGTCCTCTTGTTCTCACCCTTGTCTCAACATCTCTAATGATGTTCGTGGTAGGTGTGACTTGTGGATTCTCTGCTGAGGAATCACAGCAAGTTGATTTGATAGATCTGAATTAGAGAATTTAGATATGGTGATTGAGTATCATCTACCACATCAGCACACCCATCAAGTGTGACTAGATCCAAAGAGTGTGTGACATCATTGATATTGTCTTCAGTGGAGTGGTTGTCAGCATCCTGAAATTCTTGATCACTTTCACCATCTCCATCTCCTCCTATATTGGAAATCCCTTCATTGAGTTTTATGTCTCATTGCTGGAATTGGTTGGCACTTCAAATGTATTAGCTAAAGAATTTGTCATGGTTGTGCTGACAGGATTTCCACTTATAGGGTTTGTTTCCACAGGAGCTGAAGGGATTCCATCACTTGGTCTTCTCAGCTACAATCTTGGATCAGGATATCCTGCCAATGTGTTACCTATAGATCTAGAAATATCTTATCAAGATTTTTTAAAACAGTTGGTAACTAAATCAAGATCAAATAGCCAATTAGGACCAAAACCTTTCACACTGGGAGTGTGCTCATTGAAGGTCACTTTGGTTGACTTGTCAACTACTCTAGTTTGAGATTGTATACTCTATAGGCCTTAGCTTGAGAAGAGTATCTAATAAAATGTTCATCATCTGATTTCTCAGCAAATTTGGCTATATGATCTTTGGTATTCAAGATGGTGCATGGACATCCAATGACGTGAGGAAACCAATGAAAGGTCTTCTTTTGTGCCACAGTTCATAAGGCGTCTTACCATGAGTTTTGACTACTAAAACTATATTCTGCATAGAGCAGGTAGTGTTGACTGCTTCTGCCCAGAAGGTGATGGGCAGTTTAGAGTTAGAGAGCATGGTTCTTGCAGCCTCAATAACTCTCTTATTTCTCCTTTTAGCAACACCATTTTGTTGAAGAGTTATAGGAGCACTATATTTTCTTGAAATACCCTTTTCATCATAAAATGCGTCAAGGATTTGGTTTTTGAATTCATTTCCTTGATCACATCTTATAATCTTAACCTTATGATCACATTGATTCTCAATTTTCAAAATGAAGGATCTCAAGATTTTAGAGTCTTATCCTTACTTCTAAGAAAGAAGATCTAACTATATCTTTTGAAATCATTTGTGATCACAAGGCAGTATGAAGTTCTTCCTAAACTCATTACACTGGTAGGGCCAAGAGATCCATATGTAATAAGTGTATGGGAGTAGTGATATAGTTCATTTCCTTTGGCTTGTGTGACATTTTGTGTTACTTTCCTTTCAGACATACAACACAATGGTCATCACTTGTAAACTCTTTCTTTGGCATTCTAGTTACCAAATCATCTTTAATTAGTTTATCATGTTCTTAAAGTTTACATGGCATATTCTTTTATGACAAAGGAAAGACGCATCACTATTGACTTTAGATAGAAAACAAGAAACTTCTCCTGAGGGTGTGGTTTCTTGCAGATCCATCTTGTACGTGTTTCCTTTCCTGGGGGCTCTGAGCAAGATATGCTTTTGAGGATGATCACCCTGGACTTAAGAACAATGCACACATGCTCAGTGAAGAGCATGTTATGTGTCTTGTCACAAAATTGAGATACACTCAAAAGATTGTACTCAAGATGTTTGACAAAGTTTACCTTCTCAATTTTGAGCTTACCATTTTTGACCCTACCCCTTCTAGTGATGTAATCACCTGATTCACCTCCAAAAGCAACTGGCCCTCCATCAATTTTCTCAAAGTCTTGAAGCAAAGAGCCATTGCCAGTCATGGCCTGGAGCAACCACTATCAATGATCCATATATTTCTTTTGGTCTTTAGTTGTTTCTTCTCATGACAAGAGATGGTTAGTTTCATTTAGAAACCCAAGCCTTGCTGGTCTTGGGCTTATCAAAATGAACTGAAGATAGTCAATAGTTATTGATCCTATATGCAAGCTTTGAGGATCATTGGCTATTGTTGATGAAGAAACTTCAGTCATATGGCCTTCCTTCATCTTCCACATCATCTTTGGAAGATTTAACTTGGCTTTCAAAACTTTGAAAGCTTTATGACTTCGGAAGTTTTGGATACTAAAACTTCAGAAGCTTTTGCATCTACTGTAGCAGACTTTAGTGCTTTGAAAGCATTCCTTTCTTTCAAGACCAAACTTGCTTCCGAATACAGTTTTTCACCTATCTTCTTTTTATTCACTCTGGAGCTTCCAAAGGAAAGTGATTTTCCTTCTGAAGCTATTTTCTTCTTCCTCTCAGAAGTCTTCTTCTTGTTCATGTGGTTGGTACTCTTAGGATTGTAAATTCAATCCTTAGCATAATGAGTTATACCACCACACATGATGCATTCCACAGGCTTACTTTTAAGAGTCTTGTTCTGAGGATAAGGTTGATCTTGATCTCTTTCAGCACCTTCTTCATCTTCTTAGATAATGCAACAAGCTTCTGAGCATGAGGCATGCCTTTGGAGTTGGATGGTTCAGGCTGTGCAGCAGTTGTGCACACTTGTTCAACCTTCTTCTCTGACCAGGATGGTTTGAACTTGAGCTAGGACTCCTGGTACTAGAGTCCTTAGTTAAGTCTTCAGTCTTACTCACCTCAAACCTAGAAAGATAAAGACTTGTTTTTGCCTGGGGTTGAAGGTGGGCTTGATCTCTTGGACTTTCTTTAATTATCTTTTAGTAGCCCTGATCAAATTCTTTCTAGCACACTTGGACATCCCTGGTCTTTTCTTTTTTCCAGGAATATATTGACCCTTCTTAGATTGAACCTCTTCACTCACTTCTGGTTCATCCTTCATTATATCCTTCTCATCTTTATCTTCTTCTTGAACAGGATCAATGGAAGGCAGCTCATCTTCACAAGTTCCATACCTTGGAGATCTAACTGATAGCAATGTGTGTGGATGGGCTATTTCATTTTATCCTAGTCCTGCGTGTTCTGATTACAAACTTTTGCATGCAAGGATAAAGACATGATGTTCTTGAAGGTTTCCTCTTCAAGAATACATTTTTCTGCCTTGACGTTACTGATCACAAGCTCAGTCTGGCATTCAGTTAACTTGGCAACAAGATTTTTATATAAGTCCTATAATTTGTGTGCTCATGTTTTAGAGTAGAAATTGTTTTCTCTAAGTCTTCTATTTAAACTTATAGTAATTTTTTGCTCTTTTAAAATCAACTTTTAAAATGTTCAAGGACTCAAAATCAGATCTTACTTCCAAGTTATAGAACCTATACATGTTTACTTCAACAATGTATTCATGAGTACAAAGATGTTCTAATACCTTACATTCATCATGATCTGCCATCAGGGCTTGGTTTGGAAAAACATCTTCTACCTAAAAGCTCTAATCAAAGCTTCCTTCTTCAACAGCAACTACAGCTTGCTATTTTGATTGGTTGGGCTTCTTAATTCTTGGAGTTGTATCACTGTAGTTTGGCCTGGAATGTGTTTGGCCACCTTTTGTTCTTGGTGCCTTACACTCCCTAGCAAAGTGGCCCATTTGCTTATAGTTATAACACTTTACTCTACTTTTATCCAACCCAAACTTTCCACTGGTCATATTGCTTGGAAACTTCCTCCCTGACCTCTTTTAGAACTTCTTGGCTCTGTGAGTGAGAAGAGCCATCTACTGGACTATCTCCATGTACTCAAGATCATCTGGATGGATGTTATCCAGGTCCTCAAGGGTGAAGAGAAAGTTGCCATAACTTTCATCTAAAGACACAAAGGCTTGAGAAGAGCTGGGCTCATGGAATGGGCTTCCTTGAGTGTATCTCTCCCTTGGTGTCTCCGGGAAGGTGATGAAAGGGCCCTTTGGTGAGTTATGAGGGTAGCAGAAAAGATGATGTTATGGTTCTCTGAAATCCCTTTCAACCACATGAAGGCCTGAACTTTGTTGATTATTGGATGAGTTGGTAGATGGATTTTGCATCTTCATCTCCATTTGGTAACTGCTCAGGATACCATACAGCTCAGTGAGAATGAGGGTAGAGAGGTTTTTAGTTCCCTTAATGGCCATACAATAGTGTGTGCGTTGTCTGGGAAGATAGAACATGAACTTCCTCACAATGTCTTTATTCTCAAGTTTGACTCCAACATACATCAGAGTATCTACAATCTCAATATACCTGAAGTATTGTTGAGTCATATTTTCATATGTCTTAAAGGTGAAGTTTTCAATCTGCTGCTTCATGAGTTCCTTCTTGTTTTCCTTGGCCTCATCAGATCCTTCATACATCAGCTTCAGTACATCCATGAGTTCTTTTGCAGTCTTACACTTCTTGAAGCCTTTGTTGATGGAGTTAGGAATATCAATTTGAAGAGCGGTCATGGCTTTCTGATCAATATCAATATTCTTCCAATCGTCTTCAGAATAGTTAGCCACTTTCTTTGGTCGTAAAGTCCTCATCACGATCGATTCCACATATTGTTTCACTTGATAATCAAATTAAGACGGATGTGTGCGTGTGATATCAACGAACATTAAACAAACTCAATCGAATATTATTAATAAAATGATTACAATACCAAAGGAGTATACATCGTTTAAGATCGATCCACCCAAGGTGAGCTCCCCTCGGGTGGCCTATCACACAACTCTCTGCTCTCTCACCCTCAGAGCACTCTTACAAATGAACACACATTGTGAAATGCAAGGGAAAAACATCTATATATACTATGCAGATGTTCTCGCGCTAGAGGCAACTACAAGTTTTCGCGCGATAAGTTCTTCATCGATCATCTTGGAGTTCTCGCATCCTTTTACTTCTCGCATGAATTGAGTTTTTGCTTTTCACTTGATATTGTAACCCATAAAGACTAGGTCCTTACAATTTCCCCTATGGATTATGATATCAAGTTATGTTTGACTTCATTCACTCATCTTCATGAATTATCTGATCCTTGGGTATTTTTCATTTTAGTCTTCCCCCTCAGCTGTAACCTCCTCCTAATGTATGGCTTCATAAAGGATATCACGTCTGAATCAATCTTGATTACTAACAACTTAAGATGTATTAGGCATATGACAGAGAGGTCCAACTTTCATTTTGGATTCCCAAAGAACCTGATTCTTTAATCTGATGACAAGATTCTGTGATGATGAACTAGATCATCTAAGGTATTCTTCCCCCTATGTAAGATGTAATATGCCCATATTTTCAGAGCAAGAATACCAAACAATCTTGATTCTTCACTTAATTAACCCGTTCGATCATTGTCTCTATCAGGAAGATAAGATAAGTCCACATTGTCAAGTTTCAATTCACGAACGACCAGAATCAAATGTTGTAGATATAGAATCTTGAACTTGATCAAACATCACAAAAACTCCTATTTAAGTACCAAACTTCAAATCATTCGACATCCTCTAGATTTGGGCTGAAACACTTGTTCTAAAACCTTCATAAACTAACAAGTTTTCGCATCTAGACAATGTTCTTGCATTTTTGCAAAGTTTTTGCAAAAATCAAGTTGACAGTAAAAGTTTTCACGCGAATGTTGAAGTTTTCGCTTGATGAAGTTTTCACATATGAAGTTTTCTCAATAAGTAGTTACCGACGCGAAAGCTGCCCAAGTTTTCACGAAAAACGGTTATTCGTGCGAAAACTTCGTCAAAATCAACCTTTTGTGTTTGATTCACTGCTACGATCTCAATTCTTTAGTTTTCACCCTCATAACTTGAAGATACTGAGCGTATTAATGCAGATCATCATTTTAGCATGTAACAAAGTCGATTTCATGTGTCTTCACACACGGTTTCATCTTCTTCTCCTTCGAAACCGGTCCATAATCGACCATAACCTTTAGGTCTTCGATCTTCATGTTTAACGTCTTAATACAGATGATTGCGGAATAAAAATCCATGTATCAAGAGCAACACCTTGCTCTGATACCAAATGTAAAGTCCTCATCATGATCGATTCCACATATTGTTACACTTGATAATCAAATTAAGACGGATGTGTGTGTGTGATATTAACGAACATTAAACAAACTCAATCGAATATTATTAATCAAATGATTACAATACCAAAGGAGTATACATCGTTTAAGCTCGATCCACCTGAGGTGAGCTCCCCTCGGGTGGCCTATCACACAACTCTCTGCTCCCTCACCCTCAGAGCACTCTTACAAATAAACACACATTGTGAAATACAATAGAAAAACATCTATATATATATATTGCCCAGATGTTCTCGCGCGAGAACTTAAAGTTCTTGCGCGGCAAGTCCAAGTTTTCACGCGATAAGTTCTTCATCGATCATCTTGGAGTTCTCGCATCCTTGTACTTCTCGCATGAATTGAGTTTTTGCTTTTCACTTGATATTTTAATCCATAAAGACTAGGTCCTTACATTGGTATCATCCTACCTCCAGCAGTTACTGATGTAGTACTTGGGATGTGAGGTCCCGAGACAACAGATCTCCACATCATGTTGTCTTGAGACTTGATAAAGCCTTCCATCCTCATACACTTGGTATAAAAGTCATTAGGATTGATTTGTTGAGACTTAGTCATGGTGTCGGTTTCCATATCAGCTTTGGTGAGAGATGCCATTTGAGAAAGTAAGTGTTTGTAAAACTGAAGTGTGATTTAAGATTGTGAGATCTTACAATCAAGAGCTTAAGAAGCTCTGATACCAATTGTAGGACCGTTATGGTTATGCAACAATTTCACAGTTAGAGAATATCACACTTACTAGATCAAATAGGAAACCAACAAGGAAACAAAGAACAAACAAGTAAAGAACTCAAGAACAAAGAAATGGTTTTCAAGGATGATGTATGTTGCTCTCAAGTAATTTTACAAGTGTTATAATGCTTAGTCCTAAGACTGGTTAGATGAGATACTTTATACTACAACCTACCACCGGCCATACTTTGAAGGCTAGTTGGACACTAATCTAGAAAACAATATCAATGTAGAGTCAAAAGGCAGATTGCCTTTTGACTTGTGACTATGACATGTCATAGCTCACATCCTAATATATTACGAAAAGTATAAAAGTACAAGAGTGGAAAGTTACAGACACAGAGTCCATAATATACAGTTGACAAAAGTATGGAGATAATCACCAACTTGTATAAGTTGGTGAGTGTTCAAAGCTGGCAGCGTAAAGTTGTTCAACATTTGTCAAAAGTGTGTCAGGTACATATGTCTTCTAAGTCTTTGGAAGAAATCAGTATTCAAGCTTCAGACGACTTTGTCTTCAAGGTGTGGAAGACTTCACTTTTAGCTTCGGAAGATGTCTATCTTTCACTTCGAAAGTTTTGACACTTAGTAAATATTCTTTGTGCATGGTTAAATCTTCTGAAGTAACTTCCTTGTACTTCAGTTACATGCTAAAAAATCTTTGGTTAGCATCAGTCTCTAAGATAACACTTACAAAATTCATTACAAAAAGCTTACATAAAGGATGTGTTTTGTGTTCTTTAAAGATAAAAAATGAAACTGCAATTTAATATAAACACCCACCCTCTAAATCCTTTAAATCCTATGCAATATGTTGGCAACCGGTTCGACCGGTCGATCGAATTGGCAATCCAGTCATGCCTATTTGAGGCACTTTCAAAAATAACCAGTCGGTTTTGATGGCCCATGATTGGACCTGTTGGCTGGTGATTGTGGTTTGACCTGATTGGAGGAAACAACGCCGGAAAGAAAAAACGACGGATATGGACCGAAGGATGTCAGATCTGAAGAAAAGAGGGGCGAATCTGCTACTATGAAGACATCAAGTTAGAGATAACAAGAGATTTTGATTTATAATCCTCGAGAAGAAGGTTGCCATTGGCTAATACCACAATTTACTTTTATGGATTAATGAGTTTGAACAACTATTTATTAAATTTGTTATATTTTTTACATCACCGGTTCTTTAATTTGGTCGGACCTGTCCAATCATGTGCAACTCTGATCAAGATAATCCAGATGTGGTCGATGCGCTGACCGAATTCTGTTTAAAAATGTACAGGTCTAATGCTGTATTTATCAAAAAAATGCTACAACCTTAGATCATCATTCATTGAACGCTTTCTCCGCTATTGATTGCCTTGGTTATTTGGAACACAAAGTACACATTCAAAAAATCATGTAATTGTACAGAGGGTGTCTTTCTATTCAATTCAGCCACAAAATCAAAGTTCAAGCAACGATTATCGTGAATGCAAAAGTTCATAGTAAATTACAAGCTTTGCAATGCAAAACCAAAAGATATTAATTGCTAACTTTTTCACAATTCATGTAGGTCCAGGATTGATTCTAACATGAACAGTTGGTTCGTACTAGCAATTAGCAACGCATTTACCAAAACAACTTGGATTTTGCCCACCCAAGTCGGGTTGTACCAGCAAATGTTTAGTCTAGTTCTGTTCTTGCATACCCGATACCAAAAACCAATTATACTCTAAAACCAAAATGGATTCTTCGGGTGGTCTTCAGTCCTCTTATTCTGTAGAAGTCAAGTCTTGGGTATAGCACAATTCGGTATGGATAACCAGCTCCACTCAACCCTATAAGCAACGACTCCAATTATCATATTATTTTATTTTCCTTCATCTTACAATTCTGTAAGCCCATACACTTAATAAATACATCAAAGAGCCAATACAGTTTGACACAAAAATTGACATAAATCCATATTTCAGGAATCAAACAGAGCTTGACGGATCAAACTGGTGGTCGGATCTGATGTCTCATTTTTTATGTCATCTTTGTTCCTGTGTTTCAAGCAGCAGTTTCATCTGATACCAAGACCTTTCATCAGCCTATTATAAGCAGCAATATCAGGTATAAACTCTTTATCCAACATCTCATCCACTATAGCTTTCCCCTCTTTCATTTTCTTTTCTTTTGAGTATCCAGAAACTAATATGTTATAACTTACTTCATCAAGACACACACCTTTTTTAGAAGCCAACATCCTTAACGTATTCGCCTCGGATGTTCTTCCTGAATTACACAAATCGCCAAGAAGACAATTGAAAGTCACACTATCAGGGACAATACTTTGTTTAAGCATCTTATCCATTAACTTATGTGCCAATTCGATGTTCCTAATCCTCCTCAAAGCTTCAATCAAAATAGTACAAGTGATGGAGCTTGGAGCATTTCCCTTTTCCCATATCTCAACTACCATTAATCTTGCTTTAACCACATTCCCTTTGTCACACAGAGTCTCAATTAACCCAAAATAATCAAACTTTGCTGGTAAAACTCCTTTTCTTGAAAAATGAAGAACTAGATCACACGCTTCTGAAACCCTCCCTTCTTTCGTAAGCCCATCAACCAAAATCTCACAAGTTACACTTGACAAACCACATCCCAATTCGATCATCTCGTACGCCATTCCAATTCCTTCTTTGAACTTTCTTTCTCTAAAGAATCCCTTGATCAAAGTATTAAAAGTGACCACATTTGGCACACAGCCCTTCACCCTCATCTCCTTAAACAGGTCTAACGCTGACTCGAATTTGGAACTGCGCAAATACCCGTTAATCAAAATGTTAAAAGTGATGACATCTGGTTTAACCCGATCCTTGATCATTCTCCCATAAAACTCCAAACCCATGTCGAATTTCCCATACTTGACAAAACCATGAATCACTGTATTGTAGATAGCCACATCGGGTTTGCCATCAATTAGTTTACGCATTTTATCAAACACCTGGAGTGCATCATGAAGCCTGCCAACGTTACAAAAGGCAGCGATGGCGAATCGAAAGATGGGCTCGGTTCGAGCACAAGAGAAGATACCGTCTGAGCAGGGACAAGGGTTGGAGACGATGAAATCAAGGAGCGAGAGCAGGGGGTCGAGGCGGTGGGTGATGGCAAGGGTTCGAACCATCCACTCGTAGGTGGAGTGGTCGTGGCGGAAGGAGTCGAGGGTGGCGGCGTGGCGGAAGACGTGGAGGTCGAGGTGGGCGAATTTAGGATGGTGGTGGAGGTGGTTTTTGAGGAATGAGAGGAGATCGTTGGGGGTGAGGTTGTTGGTGAGATGGGTGTTGATGAAACTGGTGAGTTGAGATTGTATGGTGGATGTGGAGGAGCTGACTGAGAGGCTTGGGGAAGGGGTTAGTGATGTATCGGCTGCCGGTGGTGGTGGTGGTGGGAGGTTGGTGGTGGTGGTTGACGGTGGTGGACGGCAGAGTCGTGGTGGTGGGCGGCAGAGTCGTGGTGGTTGACGGAGTTTCTTGAAAGTCATTTCTGTTGATCATTCATAAAACTCCTCCAGCAAGAGAATGGAGAAAAAACAGATTGAATTCTTATTTGATTATAGAGAGTTTTAATCTAATACATATGTCACATTTATATACACAAATGCCATACGAATTCTATGTTGAATCATAAATTAAAGAATGATGGTACTCTATGTTTGTTTGTTGATCCTTCATAAAACTCGATCTTCAACATATTATATCACTCTTATAAATCATAAACATTATACTTACAATGATATAAAATTAAACTTTTATGACTTTAGGAAATAAACTAATACTACCGAATCATTTATATAATCTTATGAAAAAACTTAATAGAAAAATCCAATAGTATAAAATTCAATAAATGAAACAAATGCGACCAATATCTATACACCCTTTAACTCTAAGGTTCATTCTTCTGTTAAAATTGCTCTAAACTTTTTATTAATAATTTAACGTTTCATCTTTGATGTATAATTTTGTACGCGGAGGAAGTTGACCGATCCTCATGTGACGCTTTTTGATGGTTCCTCTCGAGAAGATCTACGATTGTGTTGTGTTACATTCTCTTTTTTTACAAGCTAACTAAACTTGTTTTGATGAGTTAGTAAAACATAATCTAATATTTTTCTTGCCCTATGAGTATGGAAGTTTTGTTTTACTATATTTCGATATCTAATTGTTTATAGCTACCAAAAAAATTAGTGGACAATTGCATTTTACAAAGGTTCTTGTAGAGTCATATATGTTGTATAAGCTTTTGTGTGTAATGTTGGTTAAGTCATTGCCTATAATTCAAAATATACAATCAAAAGTATACTCCCTATTGAAAGAATGTTTGATCGAGACAATCTTTCAATTGAATGACGAACTCTCGGTACGTAGGGCAGTGTCCACTAATATAGTTTAGTTGTTACCTTTCATGATATGCATGAAGATTCTACTATAACAATAGTTTTAGTGAATACAAGTGTATATTCAAGTAGTTTTAGTGAATACAAGTGTATATTCAAGTAGTTTTAGTGAATACAAGTGTA
The DNA here is from genome assembly GCA_025506505.1 of Flaveria sonorensis. Lineage (NCBI taxonomy): Eukaryota > Viridiplantae > Streptophyta > Magnoliopsida > Asterales > Asteraceae > Flaveria > Flaveria sonorensis. The sequence continues at coordinate 46,652,751 of CM046428.1, forward strand.
TATTCAAGTATATCTTGTGTATAGTGATAGCTTGTTTATCTTTTCATAATCATATTGTTGTTATTTACGTATCAAAGAGAGTTTGAGTGATTACACCTTACATATACAGTAATTCTTTCTTATTGTTAGTGAGTATTGATCCAATATTATAGTTTCATCCCTGTTTCAGGACCTATATTTGGTTCCCTAAAAATTTTAAATTTAGTTTGTTTACTTGTTCAAACTCAAATTATGATGATTGCAATCTAGACCGCAAATCAACCTCTGATAGAGGCTAGTATACGGTAAACAGACTCGTTCCTTGGTAATAAAAGAAGCAGACCTCAATTTCCATATCAACTACCAAAGTTGAATACATTGCCGCTTATTGTTGTTGTTCTCTAGTTATTTGGATAACATTTGACTTTTCTAAAAAATGCTATCCATTATGATAATACTGTGATCCTCTATATCACCAAGAATCTCGATCAACACTCAAAGATCGAACACATTGAAATGAAACATCATTTATACATGATTGTGTTGAAATGAATTAACAAAGATCTCGAACACATTGAAATGAAACATCATTTTATATGTGATTGTGTTTAAATGAATTTAATAAAAATCATAGAGGTTAACTGATAAGCAAATCGCATGGCAAAACTCAATTGGTATGTAATTGCTATGGAAAAGTGTTTAAGACTTTCAAATTTGCCATAAGGTTTTTCCTTAGTTTTCATTTTTGCTATTATTTATACCAATCTATACTAATAAAGCAAAATGTCTAATAGGCACGTGACATATTTGTACATTGTCCACCTAGGCTCCACCTAGAATTTGGACATATGACATTACTAGAATAAAAGTTAACTATTTAATGATATATTAAATGCTAATGATTATTTATATACGTTTTGAATTATAAACATTTTGTTGATAAGCTAAAAACATGCTTCTTTTTATTTAAAAACATATCTTTTTTAAAACAAAAGTTTATGAAATATGAAGTTTGTTGATCCATGAAGAGAATGAAGCTACCAAAAACTCAAAGATTCAACACTGGCTATCAACTATCAAATTCTGCCAAGTGTTGAATCACTGCCGATCAGCACTCAACTTGATGAGCTGCTGGTCGACTGTTACACTAGACAAGACTGTCTGTACCGAAGTACATTGGCGGTTGTAATGTTCTACCTTTTGGAGACAACATTGTACTGCAGATGCTGATTTCTGATGTGTCAATTGCCTATCTATGATGTATATATGTTATCCTAAACCAAAAATAGATGTAAAGTGATTTATTCTTAGTGTTTAGCTTTCTTTGTATAAATATCTCTCACTTGTATAGTTATGAGGTTAGCTTGTTAACCCACTTATTATCTACTAATATTTTACTCTTTATCTGCTAGTAGGCCTAGTGTGTTGGGAAGATAGTCACTTTACAAAAGATTGTTAATACAATCTCTTAGTTCAATCCATCAACCATTTCAAATCCTCGAAAAGGTCTGTAGTTTCTGATCAACCATTAAAAGGAAAAATTGATACTCACAAAATTGTGTGGAAGCCAAACAAGTAAAGTGTTGATTTCAAGAAAATTCTTACAAGTTTGAAGGATCTGCATAAAAAATCAGCATCTGCAAACCTTAAGAAGAAGACTTTTGAGAAAGCTTTACCAGCTTCAGAAGCTTCAAAAGGTCATCAGAGAATAGATTATGTCAAAGCGTCCAGCAAATCCAAAGCCAACAGGAAAGCCCGGAGGCCAAAGATATCTGCCGAACTTGATAAAACCTTAGATAAACCAAAACTTGAAATCAAGCTTTGCAGGACCGGAGCTGGGGAGCAATAAATTAGTTTCACAAGGTTGTAGAGACTTGAACACTTAGCAGATCAAATAGGGAACCAGCTAAATGAAACACTGAACACAAGTAAATAACACAAGTAATATGGTTTTCAAGAATGATATATATTGCTCTAAAGTGTTTTACAAATGTTACAAGGCTTAGTCCTAAGGACTGGTATCTAAGATACTTTATACTACATCCTACATCTGGCCATACTATGAAGGCCAATTGGAGCACTAATCTACACAACAAGACCAATTTAAAGTCAAAAGGCAGATTGCCTTTTGACTAGTGACTCTGACATGCTATAGTTCACATCCTTATCTATTACAAAAAGGATAAAAGTACAAAGTAGAAAGTTACAGACTCTAAGACCTTAATCTACAGTTGACAAAAGCATGGAGATATCACCAACTTTTATAAGTTTGTGAGTCTTCAGAGATGGTAGCGGAATGTTGTTCAGCTTTTATCAAAAGCATGTCTTCTCTGTCTTCGGAAGAAATCAATCTCTTGGTTTCGGAAGACTTTGTCTTGAAGCTTTGAAAGACTTCATCATTGGCTTCGGAAGAAATGGTCTTTTGGCTACGGAAGATTTGACACTTAGTGAATTTCTCTGTAATTTGCCAAATCTTCCAAAGCAACTTCCTTTTTACTTCAGTTGTGCATGCTAAGAGCTCTTTGTTGTATTAGTCTCTAAGTTAACTATTACAAACTCCCCCTAGGCTGATGCTACTAAAACTTAAGAATCACTTTGAGTTTTGATCTTTATCTGTTGACAGTCCTCATCAGAATCAAGACCATTCCCTTCTTTATCAGTTGTTCAGGATTCCTCAGACTCTCAAAGTATCTTCTCATGTCAAAGAGATCATACAGAGGAAGGTCAAGCATGTTTTGCTAGAAGTATACATCTTGACCCCCTTGATTTCTAGTGACATACCATCTGTTTGGGTTAGTAGCAAAGGCCAAGACAAGATGGGTCTCTCAGTAGAAAGAGGCTCTACTTGAAGTGGAGTTGGTTGAGCAGCCTCTTCTTGATCAGCCTCAGGATGTTCTGACCCATCTTGAGGTGCAGAGGTGGATGCCTTGTACTTCTTCTTCTTTTTCTTCTTGTCCCTCCTTATGGCTATCCTCTTCCTCTTTCTATATTTTAACTAAGAAGGTTGGTCTTGAGTACCAAATGTTCTTTCTTTATCCTTCTCAGTTGGGTCCCTTTCCTTCATATATTCAAAAAGAGAAGGTTCAGGACCCTATTGTGGGTCAGAAAATGAAGTTGGTTGAGATACAACACTAGGTCCAGGTTGTGTTGTCTCTTGGGGTTCAACCTTGACCTCAGATTGCCTGACTTGATGAAGAATGCAAGTCTACCAGCTCACCCTTTTTAATCTTTTGCTTGATCACTCTAATGTGCTCACCAATAGTGGATAGAGACATTGGACCAAATCTCCTTCCGGAGAACCCATACAGCTTTAAGAAGCTCACTATCTTTAGTCTGTCAGTAGACTTCTTCTGATTGGCTTGGATGGTGGCCCTTGACTTAGCAGCCTCTTCCTACATCTTCCTCTTAGCAGCTTTCTTTTCTTTTAACACTTCTTGCTCAAGCTGCTTGAGGTACTCAAACTCAATTTACTCATATGACAAGGGAAGTAGGTCTGTTTCCTGATAGAGGCCTGTGGTACTCAGGTAGGTTATCATGTTTTGTCTGTCTTGTTCCCTATCTACCTGAGTTTTTTGTTCAACAGCCACAACCTCTACTTTTGGGCTTTCTTGAACTAAAGAGAGGATAGGAGCTTTGTAAAGTCTTTTTCTTTTTCTTTTTTCCTTAATCTTGAGGAGCAGCTTTGCAGCATGAACCTCCTTCCTCTCTTTTGACACTTCAGTGTCAGCCTATTCATTTAATTGGTCGAGGGAAGAGAAATGATCTCATTAATGCTGTAGTTCCTAGACCCCAAATAGTTCAATCTGGCTGCCCTTCTCATCCTCCTACGTGTTTGGCCTGGGGACAGCCCTGATTGCAGCTTCTATAAAGCTAGGGTCTCACTAGTTCTCTCTCATATTGCCTTCCTCTTCTTTTTCTCCTCCTGAATCTCCTCAGAGGTCATGATCCTCTTCCTTTTGTCATTCACTTGCCTATGTGACTCAGGGTGGAGTGAGATTTGGCTTCATCATTTGGTGTAGCACTTGAGCTCTGGCCAGGAAGAGGCTATGAGACACCTTCACTAGCTGGTGCCTCACTAAAGGTACTGGGTGCTGAAGCAGTTCTTGTCTCAAGGTTCACAGGTTCAACTATTGGGCCTTCAACTGAGGTTTCCTCTTCGAAGCTAATCTTAGAGTCTGTATCAATATCCAGTTGACCAATAGTTTTTCTTGCTAGCCTCTGTCTATATAAGTAGGATCTTCTTCTGAACTCTTCAAGCACCCTTTGCTGGATCCTCTCAGCTAACCTGTCAGCTTGTCTGTTTTGACTTGGGTTGGCAAGTGGCAGGTCAACCAGAGGAAAGCTCTCATAGTATCTCAGGGTTTGAAATTTGAATACTTCTTGTTGCCTTGAGATCTAGAGAGTACCATGGCTCTTTTATTAGTATCGTAGCTCCATCCTACTATTGGATTGTCAGTAGGATAGGATGGGGTAGACATAGCCCTTGTGATTCCCTCCTCAAATAAGCATTGAATCAAGGCATCCATATTGATGTGGGCCTGAGGTGGTTGTTGAGTATGGACAACTACAAGTGAAGATGGCGATGCCTCTATGTCCATACTCTAGGAAAAACTCCAAGGTTATGAGATTATAGGTAGGACTTTCTCCCATTTTTGGTAGTATCACCCTCTTGCATAGGGGAGCTAAAGGTTAGGTCCACCACATCCACAAGTTCTTATGGACCTAGTTGAGTTTGCATGGCAGGTCTCCCAGCTAGCTTGCCCTGAGATCAGTGATCCCAAGTTACTGATCAATGACCTGCCTTTGTAAAGTAGCCACCTGAGATTCCAGGTGACTTACCTTTTAAGCTAAATAGGTGCATGTTTTGGACAGTTTTTGCACCTTTAGTTGTAGACTCCCCTTGTTTTCATCAGAAGAATCATGGGGGAATCAGAGAACATAACCAAAGTCATCTCCCTCACTACCAGCTTGTGGTTCTTGGCTGCTGGATTTCCTTTGCTCCATGAAAGCTTCAAGAGAAGTGTCAAGGGGATGGGTTGCTATGGTTGAGGTCTAATGATGTAATCACTCATAAAAGTAAGAGCCACTTCCATATGGACTTCCTAAACATGTTAAGGGAAGTCCACCTCAGTTAAGGGTGGATGATGTGGGCTAGATATGGGTGTTTCAGAAGCACTCATCTCTCCTTACGCAGGGGAGAAGAAGAGAGACTCATGGTACTCACTAAAACCATTCCATGGACTATATAGGATAAGTCTTCAGGAATCTGGTCCCATCCTTAATGTTTATTTGATAAATAGCAAATGATAACATGGAGGAGGTACTTTCACAGGTAAGAGACCTTACAATTCTTGAAGGTTCTGACGGTGAAGTCTCCTTCATAGCCCATCTGCTTGAATGATTCACTCACAATAGCTTTTGGGGAAAGATAGTTCGCCTTCTTCATCATCCAGCCTTAAATGAGTGTTGATTGAGGCTGGGGTGGTGAACACTGTCTTCCCCTGCACTGATGAAGACAATGCCTTCTCACCATCCAAGATCACCTCTTGGCAGGTTCTCTAGAACTCCGATAGTTGTTCTTCATAAAGTGGAGGGTCGATTGTAAGTGCGGTGATGTAGGATGATTGAGCAAGAACACGACAAACATCTGAGAAACCAGGATCTTTCTCAGATGTGAATAGAGCAACCTGATTATGTTGCCTATTAAGTTGCAGAGAAAAATCTGGCTAGTTTTGGGGTTCAGGGTTAGCTATTTGAGAAAGCTTTGAGATGAAGAAAACTAAGAACAAAGAGGGTTTGTGGGTGAATTTAGGGTTAGAAGTTTGCAGATGAAGAGGAAGAAGAAAGAGAAGGAACCGTTGTAAGGATATTTATATGATTGGATTTAAGAAAAAGTTAATGCAAAAGGATAAAATTTGAAATTCGGATGTCAGTCCCACATCTGAAAAAGTGCCCAAAAAGGTAGTTATCTTGGATGTAGAAAATCTTTCGAAGGTAATTTGTCTTCGGAAGTTTTGAGAAAACTTCTGAAGCCAATTTAACTTCGGAAGATATTCCTTAGCTTGACAAAAAATTTTCAGAAGAAAAATATTCAGTGTAATTTGCTTCTGGGATATATTTGGTTTCGGAAGATATTAAACTTCAAAAGTTTTATTCAAAGGATGAATAAGCTTCCAAGACTTAATTTCTTTCGGAAAAAAATTGTCCTTCAAAACATATAAGTATTCAAAAGCATATTTAAGCTTCAGAACATATATAAGAATTTCTTTGGAAGGTAAATTTATTAGTAAGTAGTTATTAGTTTTGAAGACATAATTTTCTTTCGAAGTCAACTTAATGCCTCCCGAAAGAAAATATATCTTTAATTCTCAAAATCCTAAGAAATATCATCTCGAAAAATTTTCGCCCAAGGTAAACAGGGCTTATATAAATGATGGTATAGACAACTTAAGAAACACATAATTTTAAAAAATAATCTTGAAATTCATTTAAGAAAATCTACTCAAAGTTAATCATCCCAATAATTGATATAAGATATTTAAATTTCTGTTCAACAAAATCTTTTGTGAACTGATCAGAATATTGTTCATTTATGTTAACTTTGACAAGTTTTATCAATCCTTTTTCAAAATTATCTCTTATCAAATGATACCTGATGTTGATGTGCTTTGTCTTTGAGTGCTGCATAGGATTCTCTGTAATAGAGATAACACTGTTGTTGCTTATGTGGATGGGAGTCTCCTTGAAGTTCAATCCATAGTCTAACATCTAATTCTGAATCCAAAGCCCTTGAGCATAGTAGCTTGTAATAAAAATGCATTCAGCTTTAGCATTTGATGTAGACACACGGGATTGTTTCTTGCATTACCATGAGACTATCCTTCCACCAAGTCATTGACATCCCCCAAATGTAAACTTTGTAGTCATATTGCAACCACCATAGTCACTATCTATATATGCATACAGATTGATGTCAGATTCTCTAGATACCAAAGTCCCAGCTTGGGAGCTCCTTTAAGGTATCTAAGAATCCTCATGATAGCACCCAGGTGTGACATATTAGGGTTGGTTTAATATCTTGCACATATGCATGTAGCAAACATGATATCAGGCCTGCTGGCTATGAGGTACATAAAAGACCTAATCATTGCCTTATAGAGATGTTCATCAACACACTTCCCCTCAAGATAAGGTCCTAAGGAGTGGTTTTTGGCTATGGGTGTCTTAGCAACCTTGCACTTAGCCAAATAAAATCTGGTTAGTATGTCTTGCACATACTTTGACTGGTTTATGAAGATGCCATTGTCAACCTGCTTCACTTGAATTCCTAGAAAGAAATTGAGTTCCCCTATGGCACTTATTTCAAATATAATCTTCATCAGCTTCTCAAAGTCTTTGTAGAGCTTTGGATTAGTTGACCCAAAGATGATCTCATCTACATAAACTTGAACCAGCATAAAGTCATTCCCTGTTCCTTTAATGAAGAGTATGCGGTCAATAGTACCTCTCTTGTAGTCATGTTGGACAAGATACTATGACAATATCTAATACCACTTTCTTGGAGCTTGATGCAGCCCATGAAGAGCTTTGTCAAGATTGCAGACATAATCAGGATGATCTGGGTCTGCAAAGCCAGTGGTTGTTGACATACCCTCCCTCATATATCACTCCATATAAAAATGCACACTTGACATCAAGTTGGTAGTCCTTGAAATCCTTGGATGCAGCAAAAGCAAGGAATATCCTAACAGTTTCAAGTCTTGCCACCAGAGCAAAAACATTTGTGTAGTTAATCCCTTCTTCTTGAGTGTACACTTGAACAACTAGTCTTGCCTTTTTCTTGATAACAAGTCCTCTATCATCCTTCTTATTCCTAAAAACCCACTTGGTACCTATTGGTGTCTTCCCATGAGGAAGAGGGCATAGATTCTAATTTTTTGTCTCTTGAATTGAAGCAACTCCTCCTTTATTGCTTCAACCCAACTTCCATCTTTCAAAACTTTATCAACTTTTTTTGACTCAATCTGGGACAAGAAGCAAGAGTATAGACAAAAATTTTTTTCATGGGTTTGTCCTCTTGTTCTCACCCTAGTCTTAACATCTCCAATGATGTTTATGGTGGGATGGGAATTGCGGATTCTCAATTGAGGAATCATAGTAGGTTGGTTTGACAGATCTAAATTAGTGAAATTCAGATCTGGTGATTGAGTATCACCCACCATATCAGCACACTTATCAAGTGAAACTTGATCCAATGAGTGTGTGACATCATTGATGTTGTCTTCAGTGGAGAGGTTATCAGCATCATGAAATTCTTGATCACTTTCACCATCTCCATCTCCTCATATATTAGAAACCCCTTCATTTAAGTTGCTTGTCTTAATGCTAGAATTTATAGGCACCTTAGATGTATCGGCTGAAGAGTTTGTCATGGTTGTGCTGACATGATTTCCAACTGCAGGGTTTGTTACCACTGGAGCTAAAGGACTTCCATCACTTGGTCTTCTCAGCTCAAATCTTCGGTCAGGATCTCCTGCTTATATGTTTCCTGTAGATTCGGAAACATCTTCACAAGATTTGTTAAAACAGTTAATAACTAAATCAAGATCAAATAGCCAATCAGGACCAGAATCTTTCACACTGGGAGTGTGCTCGTTGAAGGTCACATTGGCTGACTCCTCAACTATTCTAGTTCTAAGATTGTATACTTTATAAGCCTTAGCTTGAGAAGAGTATCCAATAAAATGTCCATCATCTGATTTCTCAGCAAATTTGGCTATATAATCTTTGGTATTCAAGATGGTGCATGGACATCCAAATGATATGAGGAAACCAATGAAAGGTCTCCTTTTATGTCACAGTTCATAAGGAGTCTTACCATGAGTTTTGACTACTTAAACTCTATTCTGCACATAGCAGGTAGTGTTGCCTGCCTCTGCCCCGAATTGATGGGCAGTTTAGAGTTAGAGAGCATGGTAATCGCAACTTTAATAAGTCTACTATTTCTCCTCTCAGAAACCCCATTATGTTGAGTAGTTCTAGGAGCACTATATTGTCTTGTAATACCCTTTTCATCATAAAATGTATCAAGAGTTTGGTTCTTGAATTTAGTTCCTTGATCATATCTTATGATCTTGACCTTGTGATCATATTGATTCTCAATTTTCAGAATGAAGTTTGTCAAGATTTCAGGGGTCTTATATTTAGTTCTAAGAAAGAAGACCAAAGTATATCTTGTGAAGTCATCTGTGATCACCAGGAAATATGAAGTTCTTCCTATACTCATTACACTGGTGGGGCCAAGAGATCCATATGTAATAAGTATAAGGGAGTAATGATGGAGTTCTTTTTCTTTGGCTTGTGAGACACTTTGTGTTGCTTCTTTTTAAGACATGCAACACAATGGTCATCACTTGTAAACTCTTTCTTTGGCATTCTAGTTACCAAATCATTCTTAATCAAATTATTCATGTTCTTAAAGTTTACATGGCATATTCTTTTATGCTAGAGGAAAGACTCATCATTATTGGCTTTAGATAGCAAGCAAGAAACTTCTCCAAATAGGGAGGTTTTCTGTAAATCCATCTTGTACATATTCTTTTTCTGGGGGCTCTGAGCAGGATATGCTCTTGAGGAATGACCACCCAGGGCTTGAGAACAATACCCTCATGCTTAATGATGAACATGTTATGTTTCTGGTCATAAAATTGAGATACACTCAAGAGATTGTATCCAAGCTCCTTAAAGTAGTTTACCTTCTCAATGCTAAGCAACTAGCCCTCTATTAATTTTCTCAAAGGTTTGAAGCAAAGAGCCATTGCCTGTCATATGCCTTGAATAGCCATTATCAATGATCCATACATTTCTTTTGGTCTTTATCTGTTCTTGCACATGAAAAAGAGATGGTTAGTTACATTTGGAAACCCAAGCTTTGCTGGTCTTGGTCTCATCAAGATGAACTGAAGATAGTTCTACAGTTATTGATCCTATATACAAACTTTAAGGATCCTTTGTTATTGTTGATGAAGAAACTTCAGTCACATGGTCTTCCTTCATCTTCCACACCAACTTTGGAAGACTAGACTTAACCTTTAAGACTTCAGAAGTTTTAACAACTTCAAAAGTTTTGGAGACAGAACCTTCAAAAGCCTTTGCATCTACTGCAGCAAACTTCAGTGCTTTGAAAGCATTCCTTTCTTCTGAAACCAAATTTTTTTCAAAGGCAATTTTCCCCCTATCTTCTTCTTGGTCACCTTGGAGCTTCCGACGGAAAGTGATTTTCCTTCTGAAGCTGTCTTCTTCTTCTTCTTTCTCTTAGAAGTCTTTTTCTTGTTCATGTGGATGGTACTCATGGGATTGAAGATGCAACCCTTAGCAAAATGAGTAGCTCCACCACACATGATGCATTCAACTGGCATACTTCTGAGGTTCTTCCTCTGAGGAGAAGGTTGAGCTTGATCTCTTTCCACTTCCTTCTTTATCTTCATAGATGATTTAGTAGGCTTCTAAGGGTGATGCTTATTCTTGAAACTGGATGGGTCAGGCTGTGCATCAGTGGTACACATTTGATCAACCTTCTTCTTTTAACTAGAATGGTTGAACTTGAACTAGGACCCCTAGTACTAGAGTCCATAGTTGAGTCTTCAGTCTTCACCACTTCAAATCCACTAGAAATAAAGACTTGTTTTTACGTAGAATTAAAGTGGCCTTGATCTCTTGGACTTTCTTTGATTTTCTTTTTGCTGCCCTGATCAAATTCTTCCTAGCTGACTTGGCCATTCTTGTTTCTTTCTTCTCTCCAGGAGGATATTGACCGTTCTTAGGATGATCCACCTCACTCATTACGGATTCATCCTTCACTATCTCCTCTTTATCTCATCCTCTTCTTGGATAGGGTCAATGAGGGGCAACTCATCTTGACTAGTTCCATACCTTGAAGATCTTACAGATAGTAATGTGTGTGGAAGAGCTATCTTACTTGAACCCAATCCCTACCTATTCTGATAAAAAATATTTGTATGCATGGATGAGGATATGATGTTCTTGATGGTTTCCTCTTCAAGAACATACTTTTCTGCCCTGGGTTTGCTTGAACCCAATCCCTACATGTTCTAATAAAAAATCTTTGTATGCATGGATGAGGATATGATGTTCTTAAAGGTTTCCTCTTCAAGAACACACTTTTCTGCCCTGGCTTTGCTGATCACAAGCTCAGCCTGGCATTCAGTTAACTTGGTAATGAGATCTTTGATTTGAGTCCTGTAATTTGTGCACTCATGCTTAAGAGTTGAAATTGTTTTCTCTAAATCTTTATTCTAAGTTTATAGTCATTTTCAGCTCTTTTGAAATCAGCTTTTAAAATATTCAAAGACTCAAGTTTAGATCTCACTTCCAGGTTATAGGACCTATACATGTTTACTTTAGCAATACATTCAGGTGTATAGAGATGTTCTAATACCTTGGCTTATTCATGGTCAGCCATCGGTGCTTGATTTGGAGAAACATCCTCTACCTGAAAGCTCCAGTCAAAACCTCTCTCTTCAACAACAACATCAACTTGTTGTTTTGGTTGGCTTGTCTTCTTAGATCTAGGAGCAACATTAGTGTAGCTTGGTTTGGATTGTGCTTGGCCACCATTAGTCATTGGTTCCTTACATTTCCTAGCAAAGTGTCCCATTTCGTTACAGTTGTAACACTTCACTTTGCTTTTATCCAGTTCAAATTTTCCACTGGTTACATTGCTGGGAAACTTTCTTCCAATTCTCTTCTAGAACTTCTTGGCTCTATGATTGAGAAGAGCTATTTACTAGACTATCTCCATATACTCCAAATAATCTGGATGGATATTATCCAAGTCTTCAAGAGTGAAGAAAAATTTGCCACAACTTTCATCAACAGACACAAAGGCTTGAGATGAGCTTGTCTCTTGGAATAGGCTTTAGTGGATGTAGCTCTCCCTTGGTGTCTTAGGAAAGGTGATGGAAGGCCCACGATGCAAGGAAACCAAAAATGATGATAAAGAAAATACTTTCTCTATAAACAAGTTGTTTAACTCAATTAAAACCTTTAATTACATTTAATCACAAAGTGTTCAACATAAAAAAAAACCCTAAACATGACTAACCATCTCACTTGCAAGAACTATCCACCCGAAAGCAATCAAGAACGAACTAGCCACTCATGGTCTTCATCAGATCTTCAATCTTGATTTGATAATTATCAATGATCATTTGGGATGTGTTGAGAAGCTTGAAAGCACCTAAAATCACCTTGAATTTTCTAGATTTCGGTTGGAAGATGTTGTCTTTCGAATTGGGTTTGATTGGCTTAAATAACTTGAAGATCCACAATATTCGGGTGTTAGTACAGCCACCGGCGTATGATACACCTGCCATGGGCGTATCATAGGCCCCCCTCAGCATTCCTATGCCCAACTTTCTATTTTTTTTTTTTCAAATACGCCCACTGATACGTCACCCATACGTCGACCGACATATTATACGCCCATACCCGGAGTATCATACGCCGGTACACCTAAATTTGTGCCTTTTTTGTAACTTTTGATGTTTGCATCTTTAGTCCTTATAATTTTGTTTTTGGCTTCTTTTACTTCCAATTAAGCTTGTTTAGGCTTCGAACACCTATAAACAAAACACAACCAAAGTAATCTCATTCCACAATAAAAACGATGTAAAATCATACATTTAGATCAATTAAACACTGAATTGTTGACTCGTGATCACTTGACTTGAGAATTACTCACTCCACCCGCCTAGTGAATCCTGATGTCTACGGGAGTTTTGAAAGTGCGCTTCCTCTAGCTGACCGAGATTTCCAGCTCAATTCAGATAATGAGGCTTGCTGGTGTATTCTCCTATATGCCTGTCTTTAGCTGGTAGTGGGATCTCCAACACCAATATAATCAGAGGACGAAAGAATAAGAAAAGGAAGAGAAGGCTGAACTTGATTGTTTAAAGAGCCGGTCTTCTGAATTAGAAGAAGAGAATGTGCGCCTATCCTGGCAGCTCTTGGAGCACCAAGTGAAACATGGTCATGATAGAAAGGTTTTTGAGGATTCTAGCAAAAAAGTAACTGACTTATGAAGGAGAGGGCTGATAGCCTGAGGAATCTTGGTGAAGAGCTGGAGAAATTAAAGGGGGTGATGACCGAGAAGGATGATCTGCTTGCCACCCCGGACATCTGAAAAAATAAACTGATGGAGGAACGCGACGTGTTTCTAGCCGCCTAGGTATTTCTTTTATTAGAGTTACTTCATATTTTCTTGTTACTTACCTGCTTATTTACCAGTACCCATGCATCACTGGAAGATGAGAAAACAAGACTTCGTTTTTAAATTCGGATTTTCAAACGTAAATAACGAGCCTAGGTGAAGACCGTATGTTTTGTTGTCTGAGGAAATACTAAACACTCGAGACCATCCATAAAAGTGATGATTTCATGGATGCGGTGGCCAGAATGATTGCATCTTCAAAGATCTTGGGGCTCCAAGAAGGCTTAGTAGCCGGTTACATACACCTTCATTAGGATGGGAAGGTTATTGAGTCTTTGAACTTGTATGACGCCAATGCATCCTCCAAATTATTTGAGTCAAGTAACGCTTTTGATGATTTGAAGCTCCCCATTTTGGATGTTGTGGTATCCTGCGCTGCTGATGGGGATGTGGCTGCCTTAAACCGCTTCGTTGCCCCCTTAAAACTGAAGAAAAGGTTAAGGAAAATCCATCTGATCCAACTCCTCAGTCCTGATGTTCTCATGTTTATTTTGTCTTGAAATATGTGTTTGCTTTAACCTTTTGTTCGTAAACCATATTTCTGTCTATGAAAGTCCTTGATTGTATGTTTGGACCTTATTAAAAGAGAGATATTTTTTAACATCTTGAGCATCTCTTTATTAAGTATAATATTTGCTTAGGTGATTTATTGTACGAGATAAGTACATCCATCCAGGCTACTTATTATATTTATAAGTGGTACACCTGTTCGAGTGACTCGTTATAATTTAAGGAACTACGATCGTTCGGGTAACTTAATGTAATATAAAGAACCACACCTCTCCAGGTGACTTATAGTAATGCAGTTAAGTACACCCGTTCGGGTGACTTATTGTAATTTAGATAAGTACACCCGTCCGGGTGAGCCATCATAATTTAAAGTACACTCGTCTGGGTGACTTATTATGATTTGGACAAGTGCACTAGTCCAGGTGACTTATTATAATTTGAAGTACACCTGTTGGGTGACTTGTTGTAGTTTAGATAAGTGCATCCATCCTGGTGACTTTAAAAGAGTATTCACATCCGGCTGACTTATTATAATTTGAAGTACACCCATCCGGTGACTTATTATATGTTAGATCAAGAGGATTATCTTAGAGGCTGATGCTAACCAAAGATCTCTCAGCATGCACTGAGGTACAAGGAAGTACTTCAGAAGATTTGACAATGTACAAACAAAATAACTAGGTGTCAAATCTTCTGAAGCCAAACTCAGAAATCTTCCGAAGCCAAAAATGAAGTCTTTCAAAGATTAAAGACAGTCTTTCGAAGCTTGAAGACTAAACTCTTCCAAAGACTAAGAATACATGTGTGTCTGACATACTTTTGACAAAAGTAGAAGACCTTTCGGCTCTTTCCGCTCTCAACTCTAAAGACTCACCAACTTATATAAGCTGGTGATTATCACTTTACTTTTGTCAACATTATAATATGGTCTTTTATCTGTAACTTCCTACTTAATACTTTTATCCTTATTGTAATACAATAGGATGGAGCTATGTCATGTCATAGTCACATGTCAAAAGGCAATCTCTCTTTTAACTTTACATTGATCTTGTTGTCTAGATTAGTGTCCAGCTAGCCTTCAAAGTATGGCCGCTGTAGGTGGTAGTATAAAGTGTCTTATGTATCAGTCTTAGGACTAAGAAGATTTGCAATACTTGTAAGCACTTTAGAGAAATATACATCATCCTTGAAAACTAATCTTTGTGTTCTTGTGTGTTCCTTACTTGTTATTCTTAGATTCACTGCTGATTCCCTATTTGATCTAGTAAGTGTGTTTTGATAGGATCAAAATGGATCGATCTGTGATGATATTGTGATGCAATTGAATCAAAACAAACACAAGTAATCAAATCAATGCAAACATATCAGAAAAAATCATAGTTTTTCATTAATAGAAAGCATAGAAATACAAGTGTAGAGAAAACAGTTACAATTCGTTCAACTGATTCTAATATGCACTAGTTTTGTATTTGTGCTTACCTACATAATATATAATCCATGCTATTTATACTATCAAAGAAAACAAAAAGGAACATATATTTACAAATAAGTCCCTAAACTATGACAAAACTATTAATAAAGACAATAAAGACTAAATGTTAATCTTCAAGAGACTTCTACAATACTCCCCCTAAGATTGACATTGTCTTCAGTCTTCAAAATATTCAATCTTTGGTCTTCGGTCTTCAATCTTCATTCTTCATTCTTCAGACATCAAAAAATCTTCTGGTTCTTCTTTTACTTTGAACATAGGCTTCTCCTTGTACAACTCTTGTTCTCTTAATGCTTTTGTAATTGCAAACTTGAATTTTTCTGCCAAAATAGCTTGCTCAGGCTTTGATTCATTTGTTTTTATCTCCATCTTTTCCATTCTTTCCAATGTCTACTTGGATAAACCTGCAATATCAATGTTAGCATAAATTCCATTGGTTTTGGATAATTTTTGAATGTATCTCCAGCACCCCTTTACTTGAAATTCTCATGAATTCAATAGACTTAATATCCTTCTTCACAATATTTGCATACGCTAAGGCTTTGCTTAATGCAATCCTTTCCATTGCAGCATTCATGACTTTAATGATCGTCAAGAAGTATTTTTTGTTATTTTCAGCAACTTCGGAAGACATCCGTTCAAACTTTTGAATTGATAAGAAAGAAATATAACTTGGATGAAGCAATTTTAGCTCAAATACTCCAAATAAAGAAATCATATCTTTATCTCAATCATCCAGATTTCTAACAAGCTTCAACTCAAATGTATCAACATTATAAAACCATCATAGAATTGGTTTTGTCATTTGAGATCCATCAATCACTTTCAGACCAGGATTAGTTACTTTATCAAAGTATTTATCACTAAAAGCATCCAAAATACATCTTCTTCTACACCTTTTTCTCCAAGTTTTCTTTTGCTTTTTAATGATTGAAAGTATTCTTTGTCTTCCTGATCACATCTCGTTTTAAGAAATAAACTCATCCTTGATATTCCCCGGTTTAGCAATTGAACAAAATTTTCACCGCGACCAACTTTTGTTGGGTTAATCAAAGGAAGTTTGTTCAGCTCTTTCAAGTCTTGTACATGTAGTTCAATGATGCTTGAGTAAAAGTGATAAACATCACATATAGCATTTACTCTCTTGATC
Organism: Flaveria sonorensis; assembly: GCA_025506505.1. Taxonomy (NCBI): domain Eukaryota; kingdom Viridiplantae; phylum Streptophyta; class Magnoliopsida; order Asterales; family Asteraceae; genus Flaveria; species Flaveria sonorensis. The sequence continues at coordinate 46,669,173 of CM046428.1, forward strand.
AAAAAGGCATCAAATACTTCATCATATTTCCAAGCTACTATTTTAACTTCTTTTGTTTTATCAGGAATAATCATTGCATTAAGCAGTTCTGAAATTGATTGTCCTTTTTGTAAAACATTTCGCACCAAGTCTCCTGCTGTTCTAGCTTTATTCCATAATTGCTTTTTTTCAATTGAGACTTGATAAGCTTGTTTTTCAGTCTCAGGAAACATCTTCATTAGCTCTTTCCTTATCTCATGTCCACTTCTTATCAACTCCATGTTTCTGATCTCTTGAGGCTTTAGAATTCTTGTTCTCTTTGTAATCTCAAGATACTGTGGGTTGTCCATGTCAGGACTATCATTCTGTTAGTTTGTTTCTCAGTTTCTTGGAAACTTCTCACCAAGTTCCTCAACGATTCTACTTGAAGTCTGTTTAATTTCTTCCTAGGATAGTTACGTTATTGTAACCATATCCTTAAAGAAGTTACATTCATATCATCTGGATCAGGATGGGTAACTCAAAAGTTGACAGTTCTTCAACATTGATACTTTCTTGAGAGGGTTCCATTCTTCATGCTTCACTACTATCTCATTTGGATCAATAGGTGCAACAGACTCAGCGGTTATACACTTCTCATACTCTTCATTCATTTGAGAAACAGTAATCCATCCAAGAATACTCTATTGCACTTCATTTTGATCAAGTAATTGTACTTATCTTCAATATCAATAGGAATGTCATCAGTTATTTCCTGGATTGGAGAATGAGTAACTTCAACCATGTCTTCATCTTCCAATACTTCATCGTACCATGCATCTTCAAACTCATATTCTAAATCATCAAGTGCCTCAATCTTCTCTTGATCTATAGGATCTTCACTTTCTTGAGTTTCAACTTCAGATGCAGTCTTTTGAACTTTTGATGATTCAGCTAGAACTGAAATGTCTACATCATCAATTTTTCTTTTTCCTTTATCTATCTCAGATATCTTCTCAACATCAATTGGATAACTTCGGAAACTATCATAACTTCAGGGATGGAGATTTTAGACTATCTTTCATTCTTTCAAATTCTTCTTTTAAAACCTCATTGTTTTCTTTCAACTTTTTGAATTTTCTTCCATTAGGTCATAATCTTTCATCATGACTTCAAAATTTTGCAAATTTGTTTCTTATCTTTCTCCAAATCAGCAATCACTTTAACTTTCTTTTGTAATTCCTCCTTCAATTTCTCAGTTTCTTCTCTTAACTTTTCAATGAGATTCACTTGCTTAGCATTTTTTTCTTTTAATTCATCAATAATCAACTGAAAGTTTGTTTCTTCCATAACATGTGTATCCTGTTGATTCAAACTTACAGGATCATCATGTATTACATCTTCAAATACTTCAAAGTTTTGAACATCTTCATTAACTTCAGTTTGTTCTTCTGTTTCAATTACTTCTTCAATCATATTAACTATCTCCTCAATAGTTTGACATTCTTCATTTCTATCTTCAACTTGCTCAACTTCTGAACATCTTCAACTTGTTCAGTTTCATGAACATCTTCATTTTCATCATCATCATCAGAACTTGAGCTTTCATCATTGTCATCTTCATTTTCATCATTATCATCTTCATTTTGAGGAGCTTCTTCAATAAGATCATTGGGTCAACTGGCTCATCTTCAATAAGATGAAAATGCTCTTCATTAATATTCATATCATCTTGAGCCACAGCCCTCATATAGTCAAACATTGGTACATTAGGAGCACCAGTAATCATTGATAGTCTTTTGTATGAAGTTTCTGTCATATGCTCAAGAATCAATCTTTCACCACCAACTCCATAAGCATGATAATAGGATTGGCTTCATTTATGATCATCTGTAGGAATCTGGGATACATCAGATACTTATTTCTGATTCCTTTCTCCAAGTTAAAGATAAATCCATTCATAATCCAATGAGCCATGTTAAATCTTCTGTTTGTTGCAAGAGCCACAATGGGTGAGCTATATCAACTGGAAAGGAGTTCCAACCTGCACTTCTTTTTGACATAATGTTGGAATATATAACATAATAATTTCCAGTGATTGTACACTCGGGCTCTGAAAAATTGCTTATTTGGAAAGTGGTCTGGATGACCCATAGCAATAAAAGTTTCTCTACATTCATTAAATGAGAGTTCTGCTAAGTCTTCAGGGTCATGTTTCCAAGCCTTAATGCTTCTCTAATGATTCTTCTGACACTTCAATCATTCTTTCATTTGTTATGAATCCTCTTAAAACTTTTCTCCCTTCTTCATTGATTTCAACAGTTGTAGTAGTCCAAAACTTCTTGATCAGTCTGGAATAAATGATTGGTTGGTAACACATAGCATAAACATACTTCGTCCTTAAAAAAATCTAATCATCTCTTCATAGCCTGTAGCATCACGAACATCTTCGTTTAAAAATGCTGCTACATTGTGTTTAGGCTCAAACTTTAATTCAGCCATCTGAAAGGATAAGACAAAAAGAATTAGACACTTAAGAATTTGCAATGTTGAATCAAATTGATATTTATAGAAATTTAAATGAATTATTATGTTTTAATTCTGTTAACCTAACTTGCACTTAAAATTTTTTTTTAAGTGTTCAAGTATTTTGTCAAAAAAAACAAAATACATTCAAGTTATAGTGTAAATGATTTCAAACATATCAATTCATAAAATTTTCTCAAAAACAGATTAAAGAATGAATTTGTGATTTATTTTTTCATTTTTTTAAAAATTCATGAATGTGACTGTTCATATTCAAGAACTTCGACTGATGAACATGAACACCATCATCAAGACCAAATTTAATGAGAATCAGATTTGATTATCACAATATGTTTGAAATCAAGTGTATATCATCAATCAATGTTCAATTTCAGTTAAACATTTACATTAAAGTCACAGATTTCAAAATTTCAGTCAAACTAGGGTTCATACGCCCGTATAGTCATGAAACGCCCAATCCAATTCAAACTATAAACTTGAAATTGTATGAATTTGTTCATGAACTTACGTTTAGAATCTGAAAAACAAACTATCAATCGCAAGTATTGAACAAATAACACTTAGAAAGATGAACTGATGAATCAAGGGTGTTCGATAGTCGGGTGCAAGAACAGGGGATTTGAGAGTGAATGAGAAATCTGAAATCACAAGTGTTGTATTTATACTAAGTGTAAATTTTTAGACACAAAATTTAGGCGCATGAGCACTGTTTGTGCGCATGGGTTGATTTTTACACTATGTATTTAGGCGCATGAGCACTGTTTGTGCGCATGAGTATAGACGCATGGGCACTGTTCAAACGCATAAGCACTGTTTAGGCGCTTTTGCACTGTTTAGGCGCATGGGACTGACAGAAACGCCCAACACTTGGTAATTTTTCACTTGAAACGCCCAACTCTTGAAAGCCTGGTACTGTGTAGGCACATGAGTATGGATGAAACGACCAACACTTAACCAAAAATTTCAGACATATGACAACTGTTTAGGCGCATGAGGTTGTCTGAAACGCCCAACACTTGTACAAATTTCTGAAAAATCATCATGTTCCTATTTTGAACTTTTGAACTTTTGAACACTGTTTAGGCGCATGAGATTACTTCCATGAGTAACACTTGTAATTTTCAAATCTTCCACTTGAACACTGTTTAAACGCATTAGAACTGTTCATATCTAATTTTTAAAACAATTTGTCAAATTTTGACTTTCACCCAAAATTTACATATTGACCCTCAATTTTGTACTTTTGACATTTAAAGTTTGACCTTTTTATTTTTGTTTTAATTTAAAAAAACAATTTTCCGTCATTTTAGTCTCTAATTTTAACAAAAAGTCTCATTAAAATGTTGTAAGAAGCTTTTCCACTTTAAAATATTTCTTCAGGTTCATTTTTACATTATATCAAACACACACATGCTTGAACTTTTTAGCTTCATCCTATCCATCCAAAACATTTAATTTTTGATTTTTCATATCTTGAAATTTGATAATTTTTCTTTGACACTTTTACTTTTTACTCCCCCTAAACTTTTAAGTTTAATAAAACTTAGAAGTTTCTTGAAAGTCATAGGAAGAGCACACTAATCATTGTTAATATGCCTGCACACAAAAAAACATGCAAAAATCAAAATTAAAGCAGAATAAAATCTATTATGTATAATTGAATCATATGTATGCAGTGAGATCATATCAGTTAAGATCATCACATTGAAATAAAAGAAATTGGTGGATAGTCATAGATATTGAATAAATCCTGATCAAGTGTGTTCTAGGTCAGCATTTCTGCACCAAAGGAGACCCGAGATCTAAGGATAGAAAATGAGTGCTTTTGGCAAGGTACTCAGCACACTTACTTTTTCAACTCTTGAATTGCTTAAGGTATGATTAGATATAACATTATGTAAGTCATACTTAGACTTAGAGAGCTCAACCCTCGTCAAGATATGCAAGAAATCACTTTTCTCAACTTGAAAACCTGACATATACTTATAACCAGATCTCATGTTTAGATTGTGCATATTGGCATCTTTTTGCATCATATGAGAATATCCAGGTCTGTAATGACTTACAACAAAGAATATCTCGTCACTTCAGGTCTATGATGACTCAAAAATAGAGAAGTGAATCGATGCTTTAAATTAATTAAAGCTCAATGGTTATTCATATCGCCACCAGGTGTGAGTTTGTGACTTTACAAGCAATCAATTTGAGAAGTCAACACTATTCATGGGTACTAAAATGGACAAACATGAATGCATGATTGATTTAGTTTGATCACAAGAGTTTACTTTTTCAGTATAATTACATGAGCTTACCTGCATATCATATCTGATAACGTCAGACCTTAGTCATAAGCGAAGTATGCAATTGATCACACTAACGTATCTATTATTTCTCACGTATTGCAAAGATAGATTTATTCCTAAAAAATGATTAAGAAAGAAAAACTTTATTTTTGTAGTTTTTCTTTTATATTTTTATCTTTTGATTTTTTTAATATTTATTTTTGTATTCTGGTTTGTTTTTCTATGAAACATGCACACACAATATACAATCAGGCAATTAACTCTGACAGTTTCTCTTGTTGTTTCCTATTCAGTTAAGGGAGGGTTCTGATCATTTTAAGACTCAAGTAACTGAAATGCTCAAAAACCCGTTTTTACACATGGTTAATAAGATCAATTGACTCTACCAAATACTCAAACCTTCCTCATAAAAAGGCTTTTGTAAATAGGTCCGCCAACTATTTTTCAGTTGCAATTTGGATTAAAATGATTAAACCTTTCTCAGAGTTATCTCTGAGAAAATGATATCGAATCTCGATATGTTTTGTTTTTGAATGTTGTCAGGATTAGCTGTAATGAACATAGCAGCAGTGTTATCAATGTAAATTGGAGTTTTAAGAAATTGAACCCGTAATCCAGCAGTTGGTTTTGTAACCAAAGAATTTGAGAACATCCTGCTAATGCAACAATGTACTCAGCTTCTGCGGTTAAAGTGGAGACATTTTTGTTTCTTACATTGCCATGTGACTAATCTGGGTCCTAAAACTGACAACCACCCGTAGTAGATTTACGATCTTGACAACGTCCTCCATAATCACTATCCGTATATCCATGTAACTCGAAGTTACCTTCATAAGGATACCATAGCCCTAACGCCGGTTTTCCTTTGAGATACCTGAATATTCGTTTAACAGCAATTAAGTGAGATTCCTTCTGGTCTGATTGATACCTGGCACAGACACAAACAGCATACATTATGTCAGGTCTAGATGCAGTAAGATACATCAATGAACCAATCATAGATCTGTATAAAGTTTGGTCAACAGATTTTTCTTTCGAATCAGGTTCAATCTTGGAATTTACATCAGCTGGAGTTCTTATGGATTGACAATCTTGCTGTTTAAATTTCTTCAAGAGTTTATCAACAATTTCTCTTGATTGATAAAAATTCCATCTGCAGACTGCTTCACTTGAAGTCCAAGAAAGAAATTTATTTCTCCCATAAAACTCATTTGAAACCGAGACTTCATGATTTCTTTGAATTCATTGCACAATTTTTGACTTGTAGAAACAAATATGATATCATCGACATACACTTGTACACATAGGAGATCATCAGCATCCTTCTTTGTGAACAAAGTTTGATCGATTTTCCCTCGTGTGTATCCATGTTGGATTAAGTGTTGTGACAATGTTTCATACCAGATTCTAGGGACTTGATGTAGTCCATACAAAGCTTTGCTAAGCTTGTATACACGATGTCGAAATTTCGAATCTTCAAAACCCAGAGGTTGCTTTACATACACATCATCGGTGATCGGTCCATACAAGAAAACGCCTTTAACATCCATTTGGAACACCTTGAATTTCATGAATGATGCATAAGCCAGGAAGACACGAATTGATTCAAGTCTTGCAACTGGAGCAAACACTTTATCATAATCTATTCCTTCCTCTTGGGTGTATCCTTGTGCAACAAGTCTCGATTTGTTTCTAATAACTATTCCTAGATCATCTGTTTTGTTTCTGAACAACCATATTGTGCCTATGGCATTTTCTCCTTCAAGTAAATCCACAAGATTCCACACTTCTTGTTTGCGAAATTGCAATAATTCTTATTGCATAGCCTCAATCCAACTATTGTCCTTTAACGCTTCGGTAATATTTTTAGGAACAATTTGAGAAAGAAAACACGAGTATAAGTAAAGATTTGCTTGTTCTGATTTACATCTCATTGTTCTCTCATTCAATGGACCAATAATCTGAGACGTTGGATGGTTCTTGTGAATACGAGATGTTGGAATCTCATTTCCTTGAACATGTACATCCAGATTGGTTTGTTTCAAGTTGGAAAGTTGATGCAATAGGTTTGAAGATTGTGGATTGAAATTGGGAACTTGAGTCGGTGAGTTGATGAAGTAATCAAGATTACTGGTACCAATTACATCACCAGAAAAAGATGACGTTCCAGACTCAGATTGTATAATTTCAGGACCATTATTAGGAATAGGTTGTGAAACATCTTGATCTTCTGAAACTGAATGATCTTCATCTTGATGAGATAGATCATTATTATTAAACCAAATTATTGAATCTTTGACAAAAGAAAAAATGGATATCTGGACTTAAGTCACCCATATCATCAGAATCTAAATCATCACTAAAAGAACCAAGATCTCCTTGAAGTTTATTCTCACCTGTAGAATCAAGCGAGTTAGATTGATTAACAAGTTAGATTGAAAAGAGTTTGACAATGAATCTAAATCAAATAACCAAGCTGGACCATTTGAAACTTATGGAAAAGAATTTTTAAGGAATTTAACATTAAATGTTTCAAGTATAACATTTGTCCTAGAGTTATAAACTCGATAGGCTTTTGAAATAAATGAATATCCAATGAAAAATCCTTTATCAGATTTTGAATCAAATTTTCCTAGATGATCACTTGAGTTTAAAATCAAAACTGGACAATCAAAAGATTTAAGAAAATCTATATTTGGTTTCCTGCCAACATCAACTCATAAGGAGTTTTCAGTTTGTCTTTCACAATTAAAGTACATTTTGTATGTAACACGCAGTAGATATGGCTTCATCCCAGAAAGTGATAGGAATTTTCGCATCTGCTAACATGGATCGTGCAGCCTCAATCAAAGTTCTGTTTTTCCTTTCAGCAACTCCATTTTGTTAAGGAGTTCTAGGAGCACTGAACTGATGAGTAATTCCTTTTACAGCACAAAACATATCAATAGTTATATTTTTAAATTTTGTTCCATTATCACTTCTTATTATTTTTACTTTTTGTTCTAATTGATTTTCAACTTTTATGATGAATTCTTTTAATAATTCAGCCATTTCAGATTTAGCATTCAAAAAGAAAACCCATAAAAATCTTATGAAGTCATCAGTGATAACTAAACAATAAGATTTTCTTCCAATACTCCTTACAATTGTTGGTCCGAAAAGGTCCATGTGCAACATCTGGAGAGGTTTGGAATTTGAGTTTATTTGCTTGGGCTTATAAGACGCTCTGTGTTGCTTTCCCTTTAAACATGATGAGCAGAGATCAGTAGTGGCAAACTTCTTTGATGGAAGGTCGATAACATGATTTCCTGCTACAAGCTTGTTCAAATTCTTGAAGTTGGAATGCCCGAGACGTCTATGCCAAAGCTGACTTTCATCATTTGATGCTTGAGCAATAAGGCAAGTTGTTTCTGTAGATGGATCAACTTGAGACATATCCATCTTGTATACATCTCGATCCCTAACAGCTTTAACAACCACCCAGTCTTTGCTAATCTGAAAACCTGGTTTCAAAATGTAACAGAAAGAATCATCAAAAAGAACAGAATACGATTTATCACAAATTTGGGAAACGCTTAACAAATTAAAGTTCAACTGTGAGCAGAAGTTGACTTTATCAAAGCTTATTATCCCGTTGGATACTGTTCCCTTGCGTGTGATTTTTTCTCCTGTATCACCACTGAAGGCGACATGTGTACCATCTTTTAACTTAAATTCTTGAAGTAAGGCATGATTGCCTGTCATGTGCCAGCTACACCCACTATCCACATACCATGTGTTTACAGGTCTTCTGGGGTGTACCTGTAAGACAAAGAAAATTAAGTTGAGTTATCGACCCAAGCCGAGATGGTCTTGGGCTTGCCAAACTTATCAACGATGGTAAATTGTTTAAATAGAGTTTATTCACATCAGGCTTGTTTTTAATGAATTTACCAATTCTATTTTTCACAAAATTTTGATCATTATTAAGAAAATTCATACCATTTGAATGACCAATTTTTGAAAAATTTTGATTTCCAAAATTTTTATTATTCATTCTCACAGACCATGAAATGAATTGATCTTAAATATATTGTTTTGGTCTCACAGAGTCATTTCTTTTGAAAGATCTCAAGCCTAAGGAAGGTTGGTTAGTTAATCTTTGAAAACTAACAGTTTGATTTCTTTTAAACTGAGGATTAACATAGCCTTTGCTCAATTATGTATTTTCAAATCCTTTTCTTGGCGAACTCTTTCTAAAGTAACAATATTCTGTATTGTGAGTCCTTTCATCCGAGAAGGTACATACTTATTAATGTAACAATCTGCAGTTGAGTGATTTTTCATATCACATACATGACAGTACTTGTTAAAAAAACATTCAGCAGTCTTATGATTATACATGTCACAAATTTCACAGTACCTTTGTGGTGTTCTAATCAACTGTTTATTATCTTTTGATGTTGACGCAACGTTTGATCCTTGTTTAGATTTAGGCTTCGAAAAGTTAATCTTTTGTTTTTGATTTGACAAATTTTGTTTTTAATTTGACAATTTATTCTTTTGTATATTTGTTTTTGACTTTGGTACATGAACTGCATTCTTAGAATCCTTAGAAACAAATTGTTTAACGACAGCGAAAGACTTCAAATCTGAACCTGTTTTCAGATCAGAGCTTGATTTGTTCTTAGGATTTTGATTAACTTCTTGAACTAAATTCATGTTCAAAGTACCAGCAGACACAAATTTTATTGGTTTAAATTGAGTTTCTTGATTTGTCTGATTTTCTTGACTCTTATTTTGATCAGTTTTAGCTTTAATCAATTTTCTTCTTCTTCTTTGGTTCCTTGATTTTGTAGAACTTGATTTTATTTGAGATTGAACATCTTCAGGTGAAGATTCTTTTTCAATTTCTTTCTCTTTCTGATCTTTTTTCCATTTAATAAACTCTGGATTATTTAGACCATAAGAGTTTGAATCTTCTGATGTTCCTTCTTCTTGTTTTGCTTATCTTTGTTTTTGGAGTTTTGTTTATTATTTTTAATGATCACTTCTTCCAAAACAGATTCTCTAGGAACAAATATTTTCTTACTTTTCGGTCGTGGTTCATATGATTTTACTGTTATCGGATGACCGTTTTTGATCTTTTTAGTATATTTTTCTTCAAAGATTTCAACATTGCTTTTCTCTTCTTCAATATCAAAAATCTTGTTATTTTTGTTTTGGAAAGCTTTAAGTTTAGCTTTATTTTCAGGAGAATGATCATGCGTGTTGAAGTTCTCTGGTAAAGTGTTTGATGGATTCAGGCATTGGTTCGTGTGTAAAACCTAAGCCTGCTTTTTGTTTCTCCTTTCGTTCACTTACCAGTTGTTCCAAATTGTTTTAGAACTTTTGACTTTTGCAAGATCAATTTGTGTAACAGCATGTGTTATTTTCTCCTCTTCCAAGTTCTTAGTCATTTCTTCAAGTTGTTTGGAAACAATTTCTAATTCTTTCAAATTTTTGTTCCATGAAGTTTATAGAGAAATGATCTTTTCATCTAATATTTTGTGATCATTTTTAAGTTTATTATGCATTAATTCCACTTGCTTGAGCTTTTCACAAATTTTGTATGAGTAAGTTCGGTAATATTCTACATGTTCAAAGCAAGATTTGGTGCATAGTTTTTCTGTTACTTCAGCTGGTATTTCAGGATATTTAGGTGAAGTAGTCTCAGAGTTAGAAGATAAATTTTCAACCTTTGGTTGATCTGACTGTGCCATTAATGCAACTTCTTCTGAATCCTCTTTAGGATCAGATTTATCACTCCAGTCATACTTTTCTTCTTTATTTTCAGAGTCATCTTTAGCCTTTGGATCACTGTCTTCTGACCAGTCTTCACCTTAAACTTCTGTAATAAGAGATAGACTAGATGTTAAGTCAGCTGTAAACTGCTTTGCATACGCACTCGAGTCATATCCATCCTTGATGCTCATAACAAGAGCTTTCTTAGGCTCTTTAGAAGATTTTGAGTCATCTTTAAGTTCAGGCATTGGTAGACTTTGATATGGCTTTTGGAATGTTTTCTGAGACGGTTGTGGATATCTTTGATTACTTGAACTAGCTTGACCATTCCCTCCTTTGTTTCTGGGAGCTTTGCAATCCTGTGAGAAGTGGCTATAGCTATTGCAGTTGAAACACCTTGACTTAGATTTGTCAAATCCAACAGTCTTGTTAGCACTTGGCTTGTAGTTCCTGTTGACATAAGAATGTTTTTGGGTTCTATATGCAATCATCACCATTTGCCAGTTTAAATCCATCTCTTCTACATCATGTGGATCTATCTCGAATAAGTCCTGCAAAACAAGATCAAATTGTGTTAAATGACTACCTTGATAAGCTTGAAAACTAGCCATAAAAGCAGTAAAAGCAGTTTTGGACTCCTCATCCTGTAATAGGATGTTAATAACATCTTTAACTTTGCTAGTTTTAGCTGAGTTAGAAGATGGAGTCTCAGTTTGAGGTTTAGAGTTTTTAGGTTTAGGAGGAGATTGAGGTTGTGGTTGAGTTGCATAAGCAGGAGCACTTGTATATGAAGAATCTGTAAAAACCCTGCTCGAACAAACAGATCACCCTCTTCTTCTGGTGAATTCTCATTCTTTGCCATAAAGGCATTCTCCACTGTGCTAGCTGGAGATACAACATATTTGTACTGAGACATTGATGCTGCTCTATCATTGTTTCTTGAGCTTTCATCAATCTCAACTGACTCAATTTTGGCAATCAATAGATCAAGATCAATAGGGAATTTTTCAGTGTGCTTTAACAATGTCACTGTTTGTTTCCATGAGGATGGAAGAGCATTGAGAAGTCTGAAATTTAGATCTTTGAGATCATTTTTGATGCCAGCAGTTGACATCTCAGTTGAAAGTTGCACAAATCTATTTATCATTTCGTTTATAGTTTCACCAAATAAATGCTCAAACATCTCTAACTGCCTCTTCAGTTTCTGCTTCTTGAGATCTTGAATATCCTTACCACCTTCACATATTATCTTCAAAGCTTTATACATAGTATATCCAGTTTGATATCCATCAAGTCTAGTTAAGACTTATAGTGGTAGTCCTTTACATATCAATGAATACGCTTTAATGTCATTCTTTACTTTTCTTAGATCATCACCTTGTAACCCATCCTCAGGATAAGGTTCTGGAGAGTCTTTTATGTAGACAAAACCTCTATCAGGACCATCTGATGTAATTGGGATATGAGTTCCTTTTTCTATTGACTTCCACAAGTCAGTGTCAATAGAATTAAGATGATGTTTCAATCTAAGAGACCAGTTCTTAAAATCAGCTCTGTTCTTCAACTTAGGAACTCTGTTCTCAGAATCTTCAGATTTGACCATTTTGAATTTTTGTTTTTAAGAAAAAGATTTGATTTTGTTGTTTTCAAGTTTTAAATTAAAAACTATGAATTGAAAATATTTTTGGATTTTTTTTTAAAAAAATTTCGAAGTGTTGAGTTGATGCGCCTAAACAGAGATGAAGCACCCACACAGTTGTCAAACACCCAACTTTGATGTAGAAACGCCTAAGGGACTGCCTTAGTAGAATTCTGAAACGCCCAACTGATAATACGCCTGAACAGTTGCCAAGCGCCTGGGTTGTAGAACGCCAAAACAGTTCTAATGCGCCTAAACAGTGGTTATGCGCCTAGAATTACTTGGTTTTTGAAAAGTTTCAAAGTGTCCAAACAGTTGTAATGCGCCTCAACAGTGGTCAAACGCCTAGACCAAAAAATCTTGAATAGTGTTCAAACTCCTAAATAGTTGTCAAACGCCTATACACTTAGGCAATTTTCAGCAGTGTTTTAACCTAATGCACCTAATTCAACAGATTCAAACGAACTCAAATCTTCTGAAAATCTTCAAAACTTGTTAAATTGATCTAAAAACTTCCAATTAGGTAGTTTATAGGTCGATAATCAATCCTTCATCTTCATTTCAACAAAGAACAACAATAATTCAATCTTCTGATTGAAATACAGTCCGAAAATGAAGAACAGATTCGAACAGAATTTAGGTCAAATTTTCAGATTTTGAACGAATTGAATATGAAATTGTGATTCAAATCATGTTTCTATTGATGAAACACAACTGAATTCAACAATTATTTGATCAAATTGCTTATCCATCACAGATTCAAGTGATTCAAAGAGCTCAAAATATCAATAAGCTCAAATCACTAAACCAACAGCTCTGATACCATTTGATAGGATCAAAATGGATTGATCTGTGATGATATTATGATGCAATTGAATCAAAACAACACAAGTAATCAAATCAATGCAAACATATCCGAAAAATTCATAGTTTTTCATTGATAGAAAGCATAGAAATACAAGTGTAGCGAAAACAGTTACGATTCGTTCAACTGATTCTAATGTGCACTAGTTTTTGTCTTTGTGCTTACCTACACAATACATAATCTATGCTATTTATACTATCAAAGAAAACAAAAAGGAAAATATATTACAAATAAGTCCCTAAACTATGACAAAACTATTACTAAAGACAATAAAGACTAAATGTTAATCTTTAAGAGGCATCTACATGTTTAGTTGACAATCTCCAACTGTGAAATCATTGTGAACTATTAACTGGTCCTACAATTGTTATCAGAGCTTCTCAGGCTCTTGATTGCAAGATCTCACCATCTTGAATCACTCTTCAGTTTCGCATTCACTTACTTGCTCAAATGGCAGCATTTTCTAAAGCTTATATGGAAACTGGTACAATGACAAAGTCTCCGTTGACCCTCCTGATGAATTTAACACTTGGTGCATAAGAATGGAAGGCTTCATCAAGTCTCAAGATAGTAGGATGTGGAGATTTATAGTCTCAGGAACTCACATCCCAAATACTACTTTAGCAACTGCTGGAGGTAGATGATCCCCAAGAAAAGGCTGATTATTCTGAAGACGACTGGAAGAAAATTACATTGATCAGAATGTCATGACCACTCTTCAAACTGCTCTTCCCAACTCCATCTACGGAGGCCTCAAGAAGTGCAAGAGTGCAAAAAAGTCTAGGATGCACTTAAGCTGATTTATGAAGGATCTGAGGAAGCTAAGGAGAAGAAGAAAGACATCATGAAGTAGCAGTTTGAAAACTTATAAGACAAGTGAAACTATGACTCAGTGATACTTCAAGTATGTTGAGATTGTAGACACTCTAATAGATGTTGAAGTCAAACTTAAGAACAGGGATATTATGAGGAAGTTCATATTCTCTCTTCCCAGACAATGGACACACTATTGTGTGGCCATCAAGAGAGCTGAGAACCTCTCTACCCTCACTCTCACTGAGCTGCATGGTATCCTGAGCGGTTACCAAATGGAGATGAACATACAAAATTCTTCTACCAGCTCATCCAGTATCCAAAAGAGTTCAGCCCTTCATGTGGTTGAAAGGGATAGCAGAGAACCATAGCATCATCTCATCTACTACCCTGACAACTTACCAAAGGGTCCTTTCATCACCTTCCCTTAGACACCTAGATAGAGCTATACCAAGGAAGTCCGTTCCATGAGCCCAGCTCTTCTCAGGCCTTTGTGTCTTCAAATGAAAGTTCTGGCAACTTACTCTTCACCCTTGAAGACCTAGACTACATCGATCTAAATGATCTGGAGTACATGGAGATAGTCCAGCAAATAACACTTCTCACTCACAGAGCCAAGAAGTTCTACAAGAAGACATGTCTTTATGCCATGTAAACTTTAAGAACATGAATAAACTAATTAAGAATGATTTGGTAACCGGAATGCTAAAGAAAGAGTTTACAAGTGATGATCATTGTTTTGCATGTCTGAAAGAAAAGAAACAGAAAGTGTCACACAAGCCAAAGGAAATGAACTCCATCACTACTCCCTTCACTTATTACACATGGATCTCTTTGGCCCCACAAGTGTAATGAGTTTAGAATGAACTTCATACTGTCTTGTGATCACTGATGATTTTACAAGATATACTTAGGTCTTCTTTCTTAGAAGTAAGGACGAGACCCCTGAAATCTGGAAATTCTTCATTCTGAAAATTAAGAATCAATGTGATCACAAGGTTAAGATCATAAGATGTAATCAAGCAACTGAATTTAAGAACCAAATCCTTGATTCATTTTGTGATGAAAAGGGTATTTCAAGACAATATAGTGCTCCTAGAACTTCTAAACAAAATGGTGTTGCTGAAAGGAGAAATAGAACACTTATTGAGGCTGCAAGAACAATGCTCTTTGACTCTAAACTGCCTATCACCTTCTGGGTAGAGGCAGTCAACATAGCCTGCTATGTGCAGAATAGAGTTTTAGTAGTCAAAGCTCATGGTAAGACACCTTATGAACTATGGCATAAAAGGAGAACTTTCATTGGTTTTCTCAAGTCATTTGGATGTCCACGCACCATCTTGAATACCAAAGATCACATAGCCAAGTTTGTTGAGAAGGCAGATGATGGACATTTCATTGGATACTCTACTAAAGTATGAAAGGTTCTAGTCTTCATTGGCTATTTGATCTTGATTTAGTTATCAACTGTTTTAACAAATCTTGTGAATATTTTCATGAACAACAGGTATAACATACCAATTTTTGTTTATACTTTCGCAATTTATATCAGAGTTTTAGTCCCAATTCACAACAAAAGTTGTCACTGTAGTGACATATTATTTCTTAACATATATGAAAGTATTACGTGAAAAATAAACGTTTTACAAACTTTTTCTACAACATTTATTATATTAAATATTAAACGAGAGTAGGGTTCCTTCGTCAGTCCAGTCATGTCCCTGAAGCTTTAACCATTTGTGGATGCTTTTCCTGAAAACATTTAAAATATTTTTTTATTAGCTTTCGCAAAGTAAGTACACCTTTTTATTTCAAATGCATATTTTCTTTTATTGGAGTTTAACACCCAAATTCTTTTTATTTAACCCTCATTACTTCTTGAGAATTCAACACCCGAATTCCTTGTGGGTTTATTTCTAACCCTTGAGAATTGTTAACTCATCTTTTATATATATGGAGTTCAACACCCAAACCCCTTGGGATTTCAACACCCGAAATCCTTACATATATTTAACTCCCCTTTTGTATAGCGGAGTTCAACACCCGAACCCCTTGGGATTTCAACACCCGAAATCCTTAAATATATTAACTCCTTTTTAAATTATCAATACACATACTTGGACCCATAATCATATAAATCATTCCTCCTATAATCATGTTTATCATAATCAATAAACATATATCACATGTAATTTCACATGTTTCATCTCTACATAATTCATACAAACTTATAATGAATAAAACATATACATGTAATTAAACATGTAATATAATTTAGTTACGGTCAGGTACTTACCTCCTGATATTATTAACTTGAGTACAGAATATAACCCGTTAAATGCTGGAATCAAACCTGACTCCAAAATACACAACTCTTATGTTCTCTTGCTCGAGATCTTACGTACAATGCTCCTCAAATATATATTCTACTTTCTTTTCTTGAACTCTCTCGACTTCTCTTCTTTTAATTTATGTTTCTTCCTTTATTCAATACACCATAAGCATACATATATTACAAAACCTTGCCGCTTTCATACCTTAACATTGAAGGTTCATATAAAAATTTTTATTATTATTTGTTTGTTATTATCTATTTTTAAAATATACAAAACCGACTTCAATATCTTCATTATGAAGAATTTTAGAACTTTCAATTTACCCTTTTTGCTTTGATCAAATAGCAAACTAATCCAATTAATTAATAATTTTATTATTATTTTTATTTTATACACACATATATATTGAACGTAACATGCATATTATCAACTCACATATTTATTATTATTATTATTATTATTATTATTATTATTATTATTATTATTATTATTATTATTATTATTATATCTTAAAGTGTAATGTGATATTAATAACCGCTCTTGTAAACATCATACAACTCAATAATAATTTGACTCAACAAATACTCATCATATAATATTTATAATATACGTTTCAAATATTTTATGTTCATTCACAAAACGGGATGTTACAACTCTCCCGCGTTTATTTAGGTTTCGTCCCAAAACCGATTTATACCTCGAATAATTCGGGGTAATACTTTCTCATTTCATCTCGGCTTCCCATGTGGTGTCAGAACCACGCCGATGTTTCCTCTGTACTTTTACTTGATTTATTTTTTTATTTCGTAGTTGCTTAACTTTACGATCAAGAATCGCCACTAGCTTTCTATGTAATTAATCCTTTCATCCACCTCAATCTCATTCAACGGCACATATGTCATTTCATCAGCTAAGCATTTTCGTATATATGACACATGAAATGTGTTATGGATTCCGTTTAATTCGTCAGGTAATTCCAGACGATACGCCACCTGCCCCACACGAGCAATAATTTAAAATGGACCGATAAACAGTGGACTTAGCTTGCCACGTTGTGAAAACGTATCACACCTTTCCATGGAGAGACCTTCAACATAACATCGTCTCCCACTTGAAATTCAATCGGGCGTCTTCGTTTATCAGCATACGACTTTTGCTGATCTTGAGCTGCTTTTAAATGTGCTCTAATTTGATCAATCTTTTCATTGTTGCTTCTACCACTTCTTTATTTGCAAGTTCTCTTTGGCCGACTTCTCCCCAACATATAGGAGTGCGGCACTTTCTACCATAACGCATCTCGAATGGAGGCATTCCAATGCTTTAGTGGTAACTATTATTATAAGAGAACTCTGCTAAAGGCAAATATTTGTCCAACTGCCACTAAAATCAATAATACATGCACGCAACATATCCTCGAGCATTTGAATTGTTTCTCTTGCTTTGCCCATCGGTTTGTGGGTGATATGCTATGCTGATTAATAATTTGGTGCCCATTCCTTCTTGAAATTTCTTCCAAATTCTTAACGGGAAACGCGTGTCTCTATCTGATACAATAGATACTGGCACACCATGCCTTGACACCACCTCATTAACATATACTTCCGCCATTCGTTCAGAAGAATAGTTTTCACGAATGGGTATAAAGTGAGCACTTTTTGTCAGACGGTCGACAATTACCCATATCGTGTCACATCCTTTTGCAGTTTTTGGAAGTTTCATTACCAGATCCATCGTAATATGCTCCCATTTCCATAATGGAATTTCTAATGGTTGCATTTTTCCATATGGCTTCTGGTGTTCAGCTTTGACTTGTAAGCAAGCCAAGCATTTTTCCACATATTTAGCAATATCTCTTTTCATCCCAGGCCACCAGTTCTCTTTCTTCCAATCGTTATACATCTTGGTTGCACCTGGATGAATTGAGTACTTCGACTTGTGCGCTTCATCAAGAATCATTGTTTTAACATTATAAGTTTGAGGAATCCAAATTCATCCAAAACAAACTTTAATTCCTTTATCACTTTCTTCAAAATATTGAATTTGACCAATAATTCTTTCACGCCTCAAATTTTTCTTCTTCAGTGCCTCACTTGTGCAACTTTAATTTAATCAAACAAGTTTGAATTCACAATCAATTGATATGACTTTACTTTAAATGGAGTGTAACTCTCCTTCCGGCTTAAAGCATCAGCTACAACATTAGCTTTACCTGGATGATAAAGTATTTCACAGTCATAATCCTTGACTAGTTCAAACCACCATCATTGTCTTATATTTAATTTCTTCTGGTCAAAGAAATATTTCAAACTTTTATGATCAGTGTAGATAGCGTACTTCGTTCTATACAAGTAATGCCTCCATATCTTTAACGCAAATACGACCGCTGCGAATTCAAGATCATGGGTTGGGTAATTTGTTTCGTGTGACTTCAATTGTCATGAAGCATAAGTTATTACCTTCCCTCTTTGCATAAGCACACAACTCAATCCAACACGTGAGGCATCATAATAAACTATGAAATCTTCAGTTCCTTCCGGTAGTGCCAGGACAGGAGCTTTAGTTAACTTTTCTTTTAAAAGTTGGAACGCTTTTTCTTGTTCTGGGTTCCATTCAAATTTGGAATTCTTTCGAGTTAGTTTTGTCAACGGGGAAGCTATTTTCGAGAAATCCTGAATAAAACGCCGATAATAACCAGCTAAACCCAGAAAGCTTCTGACTTTAGTTGGGGTCTTAGGAGCTGACCATTTCATAATAGTCTCTATTTTGGCGGGATCCACCAAAATACCCTCCGCATTCACCACATGACCCAAAAACTGGGCTTCTAGAAGCCAGAATGCACATTTAGAAAGTTTTGCGTATAACTTCTCTTTTCCCAGTACATTGAGAACTTCACGAAGATGTTGAGCACGATCTTCTTCGGTTCGTGAATAGATAAGAATAACATCAATAAAACGATGACAGAACGATCAAGCATAGGTTTGCATACTCGATTCATGAGATCCATGAAAACTGCTAGAGCATTCGTTAGACCAAATGGCATCAAAACAAATTCATAGTGCCCATAACGAGTACGAAAAGCTGTCTTAGGTACATCTTCTTCTCGTACCTTAACTTGATGATAACCTGACCTTAAATCGATCTTTGAGAACCAACTAGCGCCTTGTAGTTGGTCAAAAAGATCATCAATTCTAGGCAAAGGGTACCAATTCTTGATGGTCAGCTTATTTAATTCATGGTAATCGATGCACATTCGCATGCTACCGTCCTTCTTTTTAATGAACAAGACAGGCGCGCCCCAAGGTGAAACACTTGGGCGAATGAAACCTTTATCCAACAGATCTTGGAGTTGAGACATCAACTCATTCATCTCATTTGGTGCAAGTCGATATGGCGATTTAGCCACAGGTTTAGCTCCGGGAATTAAATCAATTTTGAATTCGATTTCTTTTTCTAGTGGAACACCCGGTAGCTCATCAGGGAAGACGCCAGGGAATTCGTTAACTATAGGGACTTCATCAATTTTCTTCTCTTTCATTTCTTTATAAGCCACGTAGGCTAGAAACGCTTGATGTCCATGCCATATATAACTCTTGGCTTTCGCCATTGAGCATATAATTATGTTGCTCTTTCGTTCTCCATAGATACAGACTTGTTCTCCTATTGGCGACATAAATTGAACAATCTTTCGATACACGTGATGCTGGGACAACCAATCCATCTCAATAATTAAATCAAATTCCTTTAATTCTATTGGAATTAGGTCGATATCATATTCTTCTCCTTGAATAATTACTTTACATTTTTGACATATTTCAGATACGGTAAAACTTTTGTCACTGGCTATGTCAACTTCTAACACATGTACCAGTTTACTTCTAACAAAAGAACTATGGCATGCAAACTTTATAGATACAAAGGATCTACTAGCCCCAGAAACAAATAAAACATGTGCAGGAAGTGAGTTGACTAGAAAGGTACCTGTGACGACATCAGGTTCAACCTTTGCCTCTTCTGCAGTAATTTGAAAAGCCCTACCTCACGGTTTTGGAGCTTCCAACTGTTTCATGTCCTCTATGGTCCTCGATCCTCTGCAGCCTTGGCAACCTTTGTTTTCAGCTCTAGACAATCATTCCTCATATGACCTGGCTTATAACAGTTATAACATAAGTTCACAGGACTGATACACCGTGGTGCGGTATGCCCGAGTTTCCCACATTTAAACAAATTGGGTTCTTATAATGACATTCTCCAAGATGTATCTTCCCACAGAACTGATAATTACTAGAATCCTTGTTTGACCCTAAACACTTACAGGCTTTATAAATTTTACTTTCTTCGCAGGTACTGTAGGAACCATAACATCAGCCTTTCTCTTCCCGCCTCTTTCTTTTTGTCTTTTCAGTTCCATCTCCCGTTCACGAGCCCAATTAAGAAGCTCCTCAAGACTCCCACATTTCGATGTAGAAATAAATTCTCTGATTTCTGTTTTAAGGATAAGATGAAACCGAGTCATCCACATTTCTTCAGAAGTGAAAAGCGAAGGACAAAACTTCACTTTATCATAGAAAATTCTAAAGATTTCATCCACCGTCTCGTTGCCTTGACACATATGAAGAAGTTCTTCAGTGATATGATCAATTGCAAGACGAGGACTGAAATGTTTTAGGAAGATTGGTTTGAATTCTTCTCAAGACATACTTCTAATTCTTTCTCTCCCTTTCTCCTTCTTCACCATATCCCACCAGTCTTTAGCTCTTTCACAGAACTGGTTAGTCGCGAACATCACTTCGTCAAATGGATCACAATGACATGTATCAAAAATAGTCTCCATGGCTGTTATCCACCTTTGGCTCACCAAAGGTCAATTTCACCTTTAAACTGTAACGGTTTACATGCCATGAAGTCTGTATAAGTGCAATGATGTTTTTCAACTTTAACTATTGGTGCTGTTCCTACATTATTTGTAGGTTTTTCTATGATCGCTTCATTCTTTTTCAATTTTTCTTCTAGCATAATTTCAATAGAATTTTGCATTTTAGCTAAAAGAAATAGATATTGGCTTCAAATGCCTTTCCCACCTCAATAGCAATTTGTCTCCGAATTTCCTCAGGTACAAACATTGTATTATTATTAAGACGAGATGCATACACTGATGTTTCTGAAGCATTATCTACATGCTTTTTAGCGTTATGACTCCCTTCACCTTGTATTGCATTTTCTCCTCTTTCATCTGCCATATCTCTCTAAATAATTTATTAATTTCATGTTACTTTTTATTCGATTGGATTCTCCTTTACAAGTACTTATCTAAGGCCTTTATACTACTTACATTGTTTTCAAGTCTAACAATATATCTAAGGCCAAAAAGTTCCATATATGCATTTATAACATATTACACATACACATATCATTATGCATATATATTTCCCAATCCTCACACTTACTCTTTGATGTTTTCAATACAAGATGATCGTTGGGAATTCACAATAGTATGATATATTACCCTCATACTGACCAGGTATGAAAATAGTATATTATACTCATTATGATTTTCTAATTACCATATGGTATCTCAAACATACAAATTTCAGCGAACATAAATTTTCATCTGTTTTCATTTTGCACCCATACAAAATCCCCATTTATCTGCTTCCATGGATCGCTTCTGGACTGAACACTCTCATTTTTTATATCAGTAGCACTTATGGTTTGAGTTTAAGTATTTCTTTTATATACTTAAATCTCTCGAATCGTGCTCTGATACCAACTTATAACATACCAATTTGTTTTTTATACTTTCGTAATTTATATAAGAGTTTTGGTCTCAGTTCACAACAAAAGTTGTCACTGTAGTGACATATTATTTCTTAACATATATGAAAGTATTACGTGGAAAATAAACGTTTTACAAACTTTTTCTGCAACATTTATTTTATTAATATTAAACGAGAGTAGGGTTCCTTAGTCAGTCCAGTCATGTCCCTGAAGCTTTAACCATTTGTGCTTTTCCTGAAAACATTTAAAACATCTTTTTATTAGCTTTCGCTAAATAAGTACACCTTTTTATTTCAAACACATATTTTCTTTTATTAGGGTTTAACACCCAAGTTCTTTTTATTTAACCCTCATTACTTCTTGGGAATTCAATACCCGAATTCCTTATGGGTTTATTTCTAACCCTTAAGAATTGTTAACTCATCTTTTATATATGTGGAGTTCAACACCCGAACCCCTTGGGATTTCAACACCCAAAATCCTTACATATATTTAACTCCCCTTTTATATATGCGGAGTTCAACACCCGAACCCCTTGGGATTTCAACACCCGAAATCTTACATATATTAACTCCTTTTTAAATTATTAATACACATACTTGGACCCATAATCATATAAATCATTCATCCCATAATCATGTTTATCATAATCAATAAACATATATCACATGTAATTTCACATGTTTCATCTCCACATAATTCATACAAACTTATAACGAATAAAACATATAACATGTAATTAAACATGTAATATAATTTAGTTACGGGTCAGTGTACTTACCTCCTGATGTTACTAACTTAAGTACAGAATATAACCTGTTAACTGCTGGAATCAAACCTGACTCCAAAATACACAACTCTTATGTTCTCTTGCTCGATATCTTACGTACAAACCTACTCAAATATATTCTACTTTCTTTTCTTGAACTCTCTCGACTTCTCTTCTTTTAATTTATTGTTTCTTCTTCCTTATTCAATACACCATAAGCATACATATATTACAAACCTTGCCGACTTTCACACCTTAACATTGAAGGTTCAAAAATTTTTTTTTATTATTATTTGTTTGTTATTATCTATTTTTTAAATGTACAAAACCAACTTCAATATCTTCATGATGAAGAATTATTAGAACTTTCAATTTAACCCTCTTTGCTTTGATCAAATAGCTAACTAATCCAGTTAATTAATAATTTTATTATTATTTTTATTTATACACACATATATATTTGAACGTAACATACATATTATCAACTCACATATTTATTATTATTATTATTATTATTATTATTATTATTATTATTATTATTATTATTATTATTATTATTATTATTATTATTATTACTTTATCTTTAAGTCTAATGTGATATTAATAACCACTCTTGTAAACGTCATACAACTCAATAATAATTTGACTCAACACATACTTATATATAATATTTAAAATATATGTTTCAAATATTTTATTTTCATTCATAAACGGGATGTTACAACAGGTAATATGTCTGCAGAAGATCATAATCCAATATTTGAGCTGAGAGACCAAATGATAGAATCCTTTTAGCACCAGTGGTAACAAACACTTCAAGTGGCAATCCTGTTAGCACAAATATGATAACAAAATTCTTCTGCTGATACATCTGAGGTGCTAACCAATTCCAACAATGAGGCACAAAACTGAAATGAAGGGATCTCTAATGCAGAATACAATGGAGATGGTGAAAGTGATCAAGAATATCTTGACGCTGACAAGCACTCCACTAAAGACAACATCAATGATGTTACATACTCTCTGCATCAAGTCACACTTGATGGGTGTGTTGATTTGGTAGGTGATACTCAATCACCAGATCTGAATTTCTCAAATTTAGATCTATCAAATCAACTTGCTGTGGTCTACCAACTTTATGTAAAGTGTGCTTTTCTATATGGGGTGATAGATAAAAAGTGTAAGTTTGTCAACCACCTGGCTTTGGAGATCTGGATCATCTTGATTATGTCTGCAAGGCTGACAAAGCTCTCAGTAGGCTGCATCAAGCACTAAGAAAGTAGTATGAGACACTTTCACAGTACCTAGTTCAATATGGTTACAAAAGAGGTACTATTGATAGCACAATCATCATCAAAAGAATAGGAAATGACTTGATGCTGGTATAAGTTTATATTGATGACATCATCTCTGGGTCAACTAATGAAAGGCTCTAAAAAGAGTTTGAGAAGCTGATGAAGAATAGGTTTGAAATGAGTGCCATGGGGGAACTTAGTTTCTTTGTAGGAATTCAAGTGAAGCAAGTTGATAATGGCATCTTCATAAACCAGTCAAAGTATGTACAAGACATACTAACCAGGTTTCATCTGACTATTGTAAGGTTGCTAAGACTCCCATAGCCAGAAACCACTCTCTAGGACCTAATCTTGAGGGAGAGTGTGTTGATAAGCATCAGTACCGGGCTATGATTGGGTCTCTTATGTACCTAACAACTAGCAGGCCTGATATCATGTTTGCTACATGTATATGTGCAAGATATCAAGCCAACCCCAAGATGTCATACCTAGTTGCTGTCAAGAGGATTCTTAGATATCTCATAGGAGCTCCCAAACTGGGACTTCATATCCAACTTCAATCTTTATGCATATACAGATAGTGACTGTGGTGGCTGCAATATGGTTGGCAAGTCTACATCTGGGGGATGTCAGTTCCTTGGTGGAAGAATAGTCTCATGACACTGCAAGAAGCAATCCTATGTATCTGCATCAACTACTAAAGCTGAATACATTACTACTACAAGCTGCTATGCTCAAGTGCTTTGGATTTAAAATCAGATGCTAGATTATGGATTAAACTTCAAGAAGACTCCTATCCATATAGACAACAATAGTGCTCTCTCCATCACAAAGAATCCAGTGCAGCACTCAAAGACAAAGCACATCAATATCACGTATTATTTGATCAGAGATAATTTTGAAAACTGATTGATTAAACTAGTCAAAGTTAACACAAATGAACAATATGCTGATCTATTCACAAAAGCATTTAATGAACAGAGATTTAAATATCTTGAATCAGCAATTAGGATGATTAACTTTGAGTATATTTTCTTAAATTAATTTCAATTTTTTTTCAAAGGTATGTGTATTTTTTGTTGTCTAATTTATCACTAATATAAGCCCTATTTATCTTGAAAGAAATTTTTTCAAAATATATTCCTTAGAATTTTAAGAAGTATGGAAAGATTTTCTCTCGGAAGAAATTAATTTTTCTACGGAAGAAGATTATGTCTTCACAACTAATAACTACTTACTAAGGGATTTAATTCGGAGAAATTCTAATATATCTTCCGAAGCTTAAGTCTGCTTTTAAGTACTTATATGTTTTGAAGGACAATTTTCTTCCAAAATAAATTAAGTCCCAGAAGTTTTATTTCTCCTTGAGAATGACTTCTGAAGCTTAATATCTTCCGAAACTAATCTGTCTCAGAAGCAAAATTAATCTAAGTACATTTTCTTCCGAAGCACTTCTTCTCAAACTAAGGAATATCTTCTGAAGTCAATTTAGCTTCGAAAGCTTTCTTTAAGCTTTCGAAGACAAATTACCTTCGGAAGATTTTAAAATTCCAAGATTACCACCTTTTTGGGCACTTTTTTAGAGGTGGGATCGGTATCTGGATTTCAATGTTTATCTTTTGCAATAACTTTTTCTCAAATCCAAACATATAAATAGCCTTTTCAACAGGTCTCACTCTCTCCTTTTCTTCTTCATCTGAATCTTTCAAGCCCTAAAATTATCCCCAAACCCTCATTGTTCTTCCAATATCTCTTCCAAAAGCTTCATAAATGGCCAACTGTGAACCCCAAAACCAACCAGCCTTCATCATGCATCTACACAAGCATTCCAACCAAGTTGCTTTGTTATCTGCTGAAAAAGACCTTGGTTTTTCAGAGATTTACCGCTTTCTTTCACACTCTTCCAACCTTACCGCCCATACCATTGATCCTTCTCTATATGAAGCTCAAGTTTTAGAGTTCTGGAGAACTTGCCAAGAGGTTATCATAGACGGTGAGAAGGCACTCTCTACCACAGTGCAGGGGAGAGGACGGTATTCATCACTCCAGCAACCATAAACAACACCTACAGTTGGATGATAAAGATGGTGAGCTGTCCTTCACCAAGGAGGCAATCAATGGATCATTACAACAAAGGGCTATAAAGGTGACTACTCAGTTAGAACCGTCAGGAAGGGAAAGGTCTGTTCATAGTGGAAATACCTTCTCCATGTGGTCATTCACTCATTATCCAACAAGCATGGAGGATGGGACCAAGTTCTAGAAGATCTTTCCTATATAGTCCATGGAATGGTTCAAGGGATCAAGTTCAGGTGTTCTCAAGTTGTCTATACAAATTACTTGCAAACTTAGATTCCTTGAATATTATATGTTCCTTAGATATGTCTAGCACATTCTAAACTATGAACTGGGTTCATAGTTAAGGGAACATCTAATATGCTAAAGCTGGGACAGATAAAGCCTGCATCCTTAAAATAATAAGGAAAACCATTATTGGTTTTTCCAGGGTAGAAACAGCATTTGTCCCAGAAATGTTAGAGCAACCTGCTCAAGGTGAAGACTTGGTAATCCCAACCGATGTTGAACCCAGACCTTCTTCACCACCACCTACACATCCTCAAATCACCATCACCTACACTAGAAAATCCAAATAAACCCTGCTCAGTCTATTCAGATTGAGCAGGCCCCTATATACTCAGCCATACAGGAGCAAGTGGAATAAAACCACCCACTATCTTGAGGAGCAGCCCACTCCCATTCCTTCAACTATCAGTGCTGAGGTTCCTTATGCTCAGCCTGATGAGCTCACAACACCAGCCTTAAGCCATCATCCTAAGTCTCAATACTCAGATGATCAATCTTCAGGGAAAGCTACCATCCCCAGCCTTTAGATCTAAACCAACCAATTCCTAACCTTGAATTCTATGATGATAAAGACATGGGATTCAATGAGTACCATGAATCTCTCTAACTCCTCCCCTACTCAAGGAGAGATGAGTGCTCATGACACTCCCATGTCTAGCCCACATCATCCACCCATGACTGAGGTGGACCTCTTGGAACATGTTTAAGAGGTCTATGTGGAAGAGGCTCTCACTTTTGCAAGTCATTAAGTCATTCAGACCTTAACCATGGCAACCCAGCCTCTTGACACTTCTTATGAAGCTGTCACATAGCAGGGAAATCCAGAGACCAAGAACAAATATCTAGTGGTGAGAGGGATGACTTTGGTTATGTACTCTCATCCCCCATGATTCTTCTGATGAAGATAAGGGGAGCATGAAACAAAAGGTGCAAAAATTGACAGATACCTATGCATACCTTGTTTCAAAGGTTAGACACCTAGAATCTTAGGTGGCTACCTTACAAAGGTAGGTTCTTACTCAGTAACTTGAGATCATCGATCTTAAGGGTAAGCTAGCTGAGAGGCCTACCAGGCATGTTCAATCATGGCCACAAGAACCAGTGGATGTAATGGACCTAACCTCAAGCTCGCTTGTGCAAGTAAGTGATGCTAACAAAAAAGGGGAGAAAGTCACTACAATCATAGAACATGGGAGCACTGCCCGGAGGATGGACATTGAGGATTCACCACCCTCACTTGCAACTATCCAGACTCAATAACCTTTTCGAGCCCATATCAATGTGGATGGCATCTTTCAAAGCATATTTGAGGAGGGTTCTATACCAAGGCTATGTCACCTCTATACCATCTTGCTGAGAATCCAATCATAGGATGGAGATATGACATTGATAGAAAGGCCTTCGTGCTTTCTAGATTCCAGTATCATAAAGAAAATTTCAACATCTATAACCTAGGATTCTATAAAAGCTTCCCTCTTGCAATCCTACCACTTGTCAACCCAAGTCAAAACAGATAAGCTGACAGATTAGCAGAAAGGATTCAAATAAGGGTATATGAGGAGTTCAAAAGAAGAACAAGCATGTATAGACAGGCTAGCAGGGAAAAAAATTAGTCAATTGGATATTGAGTTGGACCCTAAGATTAGCTTCAAAGGGGAAACCTCAATTGAAGGCTTAGTTGTGGACTCTGTGAACCTTAAGAGTTCTACTCCTTCATCACCAATCACTCTAAGTGAGACACTAGTTGGTGAAGGTGTCTCATAGCCTCTTCCTGGCCAGATCTCAAATGAAGAACAAGTTAAAGAAGGCCAAAGCTCTCTCCTCTTTAAGTCACACATGCTAGTGATTAACAAAGGAAAGAAAGTTTTAACTGCTAGGAGATTGAGGAGAAGAAAAAGGAGACGAAGAGGAAAGCAATGGAGGAAAGACAGAGAGAGAGTCCTACTTTCATCCAGGCTGCAATCAGGGCTGCCCATAGGCCAAACACTCAGGAATATGAGTTAAAGGCAGCCGGATTGAACTACTTGGGAACTAGGAACTACAATGTTGATGATCTAATCTCTCGTTCCTTGGACAAGTTGACTGAACTGGTCGACACAGAGGTGTCTAGAGAGAGGAAGGAGGCTGAGTTGTTGCTTTGCTCCTCAAAACCAAAGAAGAAAGACAGAGAAGAAAATTATATCAAGCTCTTGTCCTCTCCCTAGTTCAGAGATGCCTGAGGTAGAAACTATGGTTGTAGAGGAATAAACTCAAGTAGATAAAGAAGAGGATAGACAGAACATGACCAACTACTTGAGTGCCATAGGTTTGTACCAGGTAGAAGCTTTACTCCTCTATCTTATGATTATATAGAGTTTGAGTATATTAAAATCTGGAATAAGAAGCCATTAAAAAAAGAAAAGCTACTAAGAGAAAGATGAGGGAGGAAGCTCAAAAATCAAGGGCCACAATCAAAGCTAACAAGAGAAGTCTAAAGATAGACAAAAGATGGTGAGCTTCTTGAAGTTGTATGGGTTCTTCGAAAAGAGGCTTGGTCCCATGTCTCTATCCACAATGGATGAGCATATTAGAGTGATCAAGCAGAAGATCAAGAGGGGTGAGATTCAAGACTTTCATTCTCCACCAAGTCAAGCTGCACCTAAAGCTGAGGTCAAGGTTTGAACCCACCCAGAAAACAGAACCAAGACCTACTGTTGATTCATAGTCAGCTTCATCTTCTGACCCACAGCAAGGTGCTAAACCTTCTTCTGAACATGTGAAGGGAAAGAACCAAACTAAGAAGGAAAAATAAAGAAAAGGTGATCAAGACCAAATTTTCAGTTAAAGTATAGAAAGAGGAAAGGATGACCATTAGAAGAGACTTGACGTCAAAAAAAAGAAGTCTAAGGCATCCATATCTACACCTCAAAATGAGTCAGAACATCCTAAGGGTCAACCAAAAGAGCTGCTCAACCAACTCCCTTACATGTAGAGCCTTTAGCTGTTAAGAGACTCATCATGTCTTGGATTTATTCTCCAAACCAAGTTAGATGGTATGTCATAAGAGATCAAGTGGTCAATAAGTATTTTTCTGGCAGAACATACTTGACCTGCCTGAGCATGATCTCTTAGACATGAAGAAATACTATGAAAGCCTGAAGAATCTAGACTAGCTGATGAATAAAGGAATGGCTCTGATTCTGATGGCTTCAACCAAGTAGATGATCACCTTCGTATATTCTTCATGTTTTGGTAGCATCAGCCTAGGGGGAGTTTGTAAGATCAAGAGGATTACCTTAGAGGGTGATGCTAACCAAAGATCTCTCTAGATATACTAAGGTACAACGAAGTACTTCGGAAGATTTGACAATGCATAAAGAAAAATAACTAAGTATCAAGCTTTTGAATCCAAAGACAGAAATCTTCAGAAGCCAAAGTGAAGTCTTCCAAAGCTTAACGACAAAGCCTTGAGAAGCTTAAAGACTGAACTCTTCCAAAGACTAGAAAACATGTGTGGTCTGCATATTTTGACAAAAGTAGAAGACATTTCCGCTGTCAACTCTGAAGACTCACCAAGTTATATAAGTTGTGTTTACCTTTTACTTTTATCAACTATACAATATGGTCTTTTATCTGTAACTTCTTACTTTAGTACTGTTATCCATATTGTAATAGAATAGCATGTGAGCTATGTCTGTCATAGTCACATGTCAAAAGGCAATCTGCCTTTTAACTTTATAGTGATCTTGTTATCTAGATTAGTGTCTAGCTGGCCTTCAAAGTATGGTCGGCTGTAGGTTGTAGTACAAAGTGTCTCATGTATCAGTCAGAGGACTAAGAAGCTTTGCAATACTTATAAACACTTGAGAGTAATATACATCATCCTTGAAAACCAATCTTTGTGTTCTTGAGTGTTCCTTACTTGTTATTCTTAGTTTCACTGCCCGGTTCCCTATTTGATCTAGTTAGTGTGTTTAGTTGATAATCTCCAACTGTGAAACTATTATGAACCATTAACGGGTCCTGCATTATATTTTAGGTAAGTTCATCCCCCGAATGACCTTAAGGAAGTACACTCGTCTGGGTGACTTATTATATTTTATGTAAGTGCCCTCGTCTGGGTGACTTTTTATATAAGCGACTCAACAATTTAACAAGACAAATGCCATTCATATATTTCTTTCTTCAAGGAAATTACACGAGGAGTTACAAATAACATCATCTATGTAAGGTTATATATTAAGGCTGATGCAACCAAAGAAGCCAAAACAACCAAGAGTCTTCCTGCATGCATGCACTAAGGTACAATGTAGAAGTTGCTTCAGAAGTTTACACTCTCCACGGAAAAATATTCTAAGTGTAAAATCTTCCGAAGCCAAAGTCCAAATCTTCCGAAGCCAAAGAGGAAGTCTTCTGAAGCTTAAGAGACAAAGTCTTCCGAAGCCAATTTTGCTGTGAAGACTGATTTCTTTCGAAGACAAAGAGAATATGCTTTCTCTGGTCTACTTTTACATAAAGCTGACATACTTTCCGCTGCAACTCTAATGACTAACCAACTTGTATGAGTTGGTTAAAAGTCCATGCATTTGTAAACTATAGATTAAGGTCTTTGTCTATAACTTCCTACTTTCGTACCTGTAAACCTTTTTGTAATAGAAAAGGATGTGAGCTATAGCATGTCATAGTCACTAATCAAAAGGCAAATATGCCTTTTGACTCTACATTGATCTTGTTGTCTAGATTAGTGTTTTTAACTGTCTTTCTAAGTAGTTTAGATATGCTTTGTAATTTAGATATGCTTTGTAACACTTGTAATAGAACTTGAGAGCAATATACAGTATCCTTGAAAACCATACTTGTCTTGTTCTTGTTCTTAGTTCTGTCTCAACTGCTTGTGTTCTTAGTATCATCAATATAAACTTGGTTCCCTATTTAAACTGTTAAGTATTCTAAATCTCTCCTCATTATGAGACTGATTGTATTAACCTCCCTTGCAACAGTCCTGCAATTGGTATCAAAGCATTTTTTAGGCTCTTGATTGTAAGATCTCACCATCTTTAATCCCTCCTGTTTCACAAAACACTTAACATCTCAAATGGTAGCTATAACAAAAGCTGATATGGAAACTCGTACTATGACAAAGTCTCCACTGATCACTCCTGATGATTTTGATACTTGGTGCCAAAAAATGGAAGGCTTCATCAAGTCTCAAGACTCCAAGATATGGGGATTGTTGTTTTTAGACCTCACATACCATCCACCTCCTTTGTTGCTGGTGGTGGTGGTATGATACCAAAGAAGTGGCTTACTATTCTGAAGAAGACTGGAAGAAGATTGACATAGATATGAAGGCCATGACCGCCCTTCAAACTGCTCTTCCAAACTCTATCTACAGAGGCTTCAAGAAGTGCAAGACTGCCAAGCAACTTGGGATGCATTGAAGTTGATGTATGAGGGGTCTAATAAATCAAAAGAAAACAAGAAAGACCTGTTGTAGCAGTAGTTTGAGAATTTCACCTTCAAGACAGGTGAAATCATGACTCAGCAATACTTCAGGTATGTTGAGATTATGGATACTCTAGCAGATGTTGGAGTAACTCTTGAGAATAGGGACATTATAAGGAAGTTCATGTCCTCTCTCCCCGGACAATAGACATACTATTGTGTGGTCATTAAGAGGACTGAGAACCTCAAGACCCTTACTCTCACTGAGTTGTATGGTATTCTTAGTGGCTACCAAATGGAGATGAACATGCAAATCCATCTGGTAACTCCAACAGCTAGCAGAGTTCAACCCTTCATGTGGTTGAAAGGGATTGCAGAGAACCATAACACCATCTTATCACCATCTCATATGCTACCCTGACAACTCACAAAAGGGTCCTTTCATCACCTTCCTAGAGACACCAGAGAGAGGGAGCTCTACATCCAAGGAAGCCCATTCCAAGAGACAAGTTTTTCACAAGCTTTTGTGTCTACTGATGAAAGCACATGAAACTTTCTCTTCACCCTTGAAGACATGGACTGTATCCATCCAGATGATCTGGAGTACATGGAGATAGTTCCACAGATGGCTCTTCTCACTCACAGAGCCAAGAAGTTGTACAAGAGGACTGGGAGGAAGTTTCCTAGCAATATGTCTAGTGGAAAGTTTAAGCTGGATACAGGTAAGGTGAAGTGTTACAACTGTAACCAAATGGGACACTTTGCCAGAGAGTGCAAGGCACCAAAGTCAAATGGTGGCAAAGCACAAGCCAAGCCAAACTACACTGAATGAGCTCACCAAATGAGAAGCCCAAGCAGCAAGCTACAGTTGCTATTGAAGAAGGAGGCTTTGACTGGAGCTTTTAGGTTGAAGATGCATCTCCAAACCAAGCACTGATGGCAGAACATGAAGAAGCCAAGGTATTGGAACATCTCTGTACACCTAAATGTATTGCTAAAGTTAATAGATACAGGTCCTATAACTTAGACATGAGATCTGATCTTCAGTACTTAAACATCTTAAAAGCTAATTTTAAAAGAGCTAAAAATGATTATAAACTTGAGATAGAAGATCTAGATAAAACTATTCAGCTCTTAAGCATGAACACACCAACTACAGGACTCAGATCAAAGATCTCATCACTAAGTTAACTGAATGTCAGGCTGAGCTCATGATCAACAAAGCCAGGGCAGAAAAATGTGTTCTTGAAGAAGAGACATTCAAGAACATGATATCCTCATCCTTGCATGCAAAAGTTTGTTATCAGAATAAGCAGGGACTGAGATCTACTAAGATAGATCCTTCACACACTCTACTGTCTGTAAGATCTCCAAGGTATGGAACTTGTGAAGATGAGCTCCCCCTCATAGACCCTATTGTTGAAGATGATGAAGAGGAGATAGTGAAGGATGACTTTGAGAAGAGTGAAGAAGAGCATCCAAAGAAGGGTCACTATTCTCCTGAGGAGAGAAAAGAACCTGGAATGACCAAGTCTAAGAGAAAGAATTTGATCAGAAGAGCCAAGATAAAGGCAAAGAAGGCTCAAGAATCAATGCCACCTTTGACTCTAAGCAGAAGTAAGTGTTTATCTCTGCAGGGTTTGAGGTGGTGAAGGCTGAAGACTCAACTGTGAACTCTAGTACCAGGAGTTCTAGTTCGGTTCCAAATCATTCCAGCAAGAAAAAAAAGGCTGATCAGCTGTGTACCACTGCTACACAGCCTGAACCATCCAGCTCTAAGAGTAAGCCTCTCCCTAAGAAGCTTGCTGCATCATCTGTGAAGATGAAGATGGAGAAGAAAGTGATCAAGTTCAGCCTTGCTTAAAGAAAAAGTCTTTCGGAAGTAAGCAAATGGACTGCATCATGTGTGGTAGCACCTCTCATCTGGCTAAGGATTGCATCTATAATCTTAAAGGTACTATCCACATGACCAAAGAGAAAACTTTTAAGAAGAAGAAGAAGAAGCCAGCTTCGAAGGAAAATCTATTTCCTTGGAAGCTCCAAAAGGAAAATGAAGACAAGTGAAAACTTGCCTTCGGAAGAAATTTTGGTCTCGGAAAAAAGGAATGCTTCCGAAGTACTGAAGCATGCTGCAGTGAAAGCAAGATCTTCAGAAGGCTAAGTTTGTAAAACTTCTGAAGTTAGCAAAACTTCAGAGGTATTGAAGGTCAAGTCCAGTGTTCCAAAGATGGCGTGGAAGATGAAGAAAGACGTGAAGACTGAAAGTTCTTCATCAACAACAACCTATGATCCTCAAAGCTTAAATATAGGATTAGTTACTGTTACATTGTCTTTAGAACACGTTGAAAAGCGTAAGACCAATGAGGCTTGGGTTTCCAAATGTAACTAAACATCTGTTTTTATGCAGGAACAGCTAAAGACCAAAAGAAATGTAAGGATCATTGATAGTGGCTGTTCCAGGCACATGACTGGCAATGGTTCTCTGCTTCATAATTTTGAGAAATTGATGGAGGAACAGTTGCTTTTAGAGGAGATGCTGGTGGTTACATCACAGGAAGGGGTATGGTAACAAATAGTAAGCTCACCATTGAGAAGGTAAACTTTTTCAAGGAGCTTGGGTACAATCTACTGAGTGTATCATAATTTTGTGATCAGAGACATAACATGCTTTTTACTAAGCATGAGTACATTGTTCTCAACCCCGGGGTAGTCATTCCTCAAGAGCATATCCTGCTCAGAGCCCCAGGAAAGGGAACATGTACAAGATGGACTTGCGGGAAACATCTCCCTCAGGAGAGGTTTCTTGCTTTCTATCTAAAGTAAATAGTGATGAGTCTTTCCTCTGGCATAAAAGAATGTGCCATGTAAACTTTAAAAACATGAATACATTAATTAAGAATGATTTGGTAACTGGAATACCAAAGAAAGAGTTTACAAGTGATGACCATTGTGTTGCATGCCTAACAGGGAAGCGACACAAAGTGTCTCGCAAGCCAAAGGAAAGGAACTCCATCACTACTCCCCCTACACTTATTACATATGGATCTCTTTGGCCCCACTAGTGTAATGAGTTAGGAAGGACCTCATATTGTTTAGTGATCACAGATGATTTTACAAGATTCACTTGGGTCTTTTTCCTTAGAACTAAGGATGAGACTCCTTAGATCTTGAAAAACTTCATTCTGAAAATTGAGAATCAATCTGATCATAAGGTCAGACCATAAGATGTGATCAAGGAATAGAATTTAAGAATCAAATCCTTGATACATTTTGTGATGAAAAGGGTATTACAAAACATATAGTGCTCCCAGAACTCCTCAGTAAAACGGTGTTGCTGAGAGGAGAAATAGGACACTTATAAAGGCTGCAAGAACTATGTTGTCTGGCTCTAAAATTCCCATCACCTTCTGGGCAGAGGCTGTCAACACAGCCTGCTATGTGCAGAACAGAGTTTTTAGTAGTTAAGACTCATGGTAAGACTTCTTATGAACTATGGCACAAAAGGAGACCATTCATTGGTTTCCTCAGGTCATTTGGATATACCTGCACCATCTTGAATATCAAAGATCAAGTAACCAAATTTGTTGAGAAATCAGATGATGGACATTTTATTGGGTACTCTTCTCAGCTAAGGCTTATAGAGTATACAATCTTAAAACTAGAGTAGTTGATAAGTCAACCAAAGTGACCTTAATGAGCACACTCCCAGTGTGAAAGGTTTGGTCCTGATTGGCTATTTGATCTTGATTTAGTTACCAACTATTTTAACAAATCTTGTGAAGATGTTTCTAGATCTATAGGCAACACATCAGCAGGAGATCCTGATCCAAGATTTTAGATGCGAAGACCAAGTGATGGAATCCCTTCAGCTCCTGTGGTAACAAAACCCTGTAAGTGAAAATCCTGTCAGCACAACCATAAAAAATTCTTCAGCTAATACATCTGAAGTGCCAACCAATTCCACCAATGAGACATAAAACTCAAATGAAGGGATTTCCAATGTAGGAGGAGATGGAGATGGTGAAAGTGATCAAGAGGAGATGCTTTAATTCAAAAGAGAAAAGGTTGGAACCTATGTCCTCTTCCTCATGGGAAGACTACCATAGGAACCAAGTGGGTGTTCTGAAACAAGAAGGATGATAGAGGACTTTTCATCAAGAAAAAGGCCAGACTAGTTGTTCAAGGATACACACAAGAAGAGGGAATTGATTACTCCTGTGGCAAGACTTGAAGCTGTAAGAATATTCATCGCTTTTGCAGCATCCAAGGATTTCAAGGTCTACCAACTTGATGTCAAGTGTGCTTTTCTATATGGGGTGATTGATGAAGAGGTGTATGTCAAACAACCACCTGGCTTTACAGACCCAGATCATCCTGATTATGTCTGCAAGCTTGATAAAGCTCTTATGGGCTGCACCGAGCTCCAAGAAAGTGGTATGAGACACTATCTCAGTATCTCTGTCAACATGGGTACAAGAGGGGAACTATAGATGGAACTCTCTTCATCAAAGGAACAGGGAATGACTTAATGCTGGTTCAAGTGTACGTAGATGACATTATCTTTGGGTCAACTAATCCAAAGCTCTACAAAGACTTGAGAAGCTGATGAAGAATAGATTTGAAATGAGTGCCATAGGGGAACTCAATTTCTTTCTAGGTATTCAAGTGAAGCAAGTTGACAATGGCATCTTCATAAGTCAGTCAAAGTATGTACAAGACATACTTACAAGATTCAACATGACTGATTGTAAGCTTGCTAAGACACCCATAGCCGGAAACCACTCCCTAGACCTGATCTTGAGGGGGAGTGTGTGGATGAACCCTTATACAAGACTATGATTGGGTCTCTTATGTACCTCACAGCCAGCAGGCCTGATATCATGTTTGCAACATGTATTTGTGAAAGATATCAAGCCAACCCCAAGATGTTATACTTGGTTGCTGTCAAGAGGATTCTTAGATATCTTAAAGGTACTCCTAAGCTAGGCTTTTGTTATCCAAAGAACTCTGACTTCAATCTGTATGCATATACAGATAGTGACTATGGTGGCTGCACCATGACTGTAAAATCTGCATCTGGGGGATGTCAATTCCTTGGTGGAAGGATAGTCTCTGGCAATGCAAGAAACAATCTGTGTGTCTGCATCAACTGCTAAAGCTGAATACATTGTTGCTGCAAGCTGCTATGCTCAAGTGCTTTGGATTCAGAATCAGATGCTG
Source organism: Flaveria sonorensis (assembly GCA_025506505.1). Classification (NCBI taxonomy): domain Eukaryota; kingdom Viridiplantae; phylum Streptophyta; class Magnoliopsida; order Asterales; family Asteraceae; genus Flaveria; species Flaveria sonorensis. The sequence continues at coordinate 46,706,244 of CM046428.1, forward strand.
GATTATGAATTCAACTTCAAAGAGACTCCCATCCATATAGACAACAACAGTGCTATCTCTATTATAGAGAATCCTATGCAGCACTCAAGGACAAAAACATCAACATCAGGTATCAATTGATTAGAGATAACTTTGAAAAAGGATTAATCAAAACAGTCAAAGTTAACACAAAGGAACGATATGCTGATCTGTTCACTAAAGCTTTTGATGAACATAGATTTAAATATCTTGTATAAGCTATTAGGATGATTAACTTTGAGTAGATTTTTTTAAAACTTAAATCAACTTTATTTCTAAAACCTATGTGTCCTAAGTTGTCTATTTTTATCACCTTAATAAGCCCAGTTTACTTTGGAAGAAAATCTTTAAAAGGATGTTCCTTAGAGTTATGAATCTTTTAAAACTTATTTTCCTTCGAAAGACATGTAAAATACCTTCGGAAGAAAATTATGTCTTAAAATCAACCAACTACTTAAAAGAAATTAACCTTCAGAAGAAATTCTGAATATCTTCCGAAGCTTAAGTATGCTTCTAAGTAAATATTTGTATTTAAAGGACAATTTTTCTTCTAAAAGCAACTAAGTCTCGGAAGATTTATTCTCTTTAGAGTAAAACTCCCAAGTCTTAATTCTCTAAGTATTTTTCTTCCAAAGCAAAGTTTTCATAACCTTAGGAATATCTTCCGAAGCTAAAATTGGCTTCAGAAGCTTTTTCTAAAAACTTCCGAAGAAAATTACCTTCGGAAGATTTTTGACTTCCAAGAAAACTACCTTTTTAGGCGCTTTTTCAGATGTGGGACCGACATTCGGATTTCAAAGTTTATTCTTTTGCATTAACTTTATCTCAAATCCATTTCATATATATTCTCTCAACGGTTCCCCATCTTTTCACTATCTTCTTCATCCACAAATTTCTCTAACCTAAATTCACCCACAAACCGCTTTGTTCTTATCTCCTTCACCGCAAGCTTCCTCAAATGGCCAACCTTGATCACAGAAATCAACCCAATTTTTCCATGCATCTTCACAAGCAACACAATCAAGTTGCCCTGTTAGACTCTAAGAAAGATCTTGGTTTCTCAGAGGTTTGCAGATATCTTTCTTTGTCCAACTACTTCACCTCCCTCACCACTGATCCTCCTCTCTATGAGGATCAGTTGTTAACATTCTGGAGGACCTGCCAGGAGGTCACCATGGATGGGGAGAAGGCACTGTGTGCCACAATGCAGGGGAGGACAATCTTCATCACTCGGCCACCATAAACACCCATCTTCAGCTGGATGATGAAGAAGGTGATTTGTCCTTTCCCAAATCTGTTGTAAACCACTCTTTTGAGCAGATGGGCTATGAAGGTGACTTCACAGTCAGAACCTTCAGAAAGGGAATGTCTCCTCTTAATTGAAGTACCTCCTCCATGTTGTCATACACAGCTTATCCAACAGCATGGAGGATGGGACCAAATTCCAGAAGACCTTTCTTTCATAGTCCATGGGATGGTTTAGGGGGTCAAGTTCAGGTATTCAATTTGTTTATACCAATTTACTTGCTAACTAAGACTCCTTAGAGTATTACATGTTCCCTAGATATGTGCAACACATTCTCAACTATGAACTAGGCTCACAATTGAGGGGAATAGGTAATATTCTAAAATTGGGACAGATGAAGCCCGGTATCTTCAAAAACATGAGGAAGCCAACTGTTGGCTTCTCAGGGGTAGAAACAGTCCTTGTCCCTAAAATGTTAGAGCTCATTGCTCAAGGTGACAACCTAGCAGCACCAGCTAGTGTTGAACCCATACCTTCTACTTCTCAACCACCAATAAAGCCACAAATAACCCTCACCTACCAGAGAAAATCCAAACAAACCTCTGCACATGCTATTCAGCCTGTGCAGTCCCCCATATTACCATCCATACAAGAGGAAGTGGACACTGGAGCTCCCACATCTCCTGATAAGAAAACCACTCCTATGTCTCAAATGATCAGTGCTGAAGTTCCTCTTGCTCAGCCTGATGAGATCACAACCCCCACAGCCTTAAGCCTTCACTCAGAGTCTCAAAACTCTAGTGAACAATCTTCAGGGGACAGTTACCATCCATAGCCTCTTGATTTAAACCAACCAATCCCAACCTTGACTTCTATAATGATGAAGACATGGGCTTTAGTGAGTATCATGAATCTCTCTTCTCCACCCCTACTCAAGGAGAGATGAGTACTCCTATCTCACTTGATGAAATTAACTTTTACAACAACATATTAAACAAGAACATATTAGAACAATATTCAACATGAATAAGTTGATTCCCCCAAGGACCTTTCAATATCTCTCAATAATCAACAAACAAGAACCATGGTACGGAAACCCATGATTCAAGTGTATGAAATCAGTGTGTGTGCTTGTGTGTGTTTGAATGCTCGAAAATGATAATAACTGATTGTTTGATTGATTGTTCAAAAGCTTACAAAGGATTAGGGTAGTGTGCTATTTATAGCCTATACACAAAAGCTATATACAATTACTGAACTACCCTTATGTAAACAATATTACATAAATAATCCTAAGTGTCTAAGCTATCCACTGTGGAATTAAGTCATCCGCTGTGGAGGTTTCTCATCCGCTATGGAGAAGACTATTCATCCGCTGTGCATACTTGGTTATTCATCCGCTGTGGATGTTGTCCGCTGTGGAATGTTCATCCGCTGTGGATGTGTCCGCTGTGGAATGTTCATCCGCTGTGGATGAACATCCGCTGCGGACAGTTGTGAGTTTTCTTGTATGTTGTCCGCTGTATGTTCTTCATCCGCTGTGGAATTCTTTCATCCGCTGCACACACTTAGATGAATTTTCTTCATTCGCTGCTGATGATCTTCATCCACTGTGGAGACTCTTCATCCGCTGCGAACACTTGGTCAAAATTTTTTTTATCTACTAATCTAAAAAAGAAATTTAAAAAAATGTTAGTGATTGTTATGAATGTAAAAAATGTTAATGTGTTATAAATGATTGTTTTGTATGTTAAAACACATTTTGTGTGATATATGCTTTGGCAAGCATCATACTTTTCCATGCATTAATTCTTAATTCACTTGTTGAGTCCAACAATACTCCCCCTAAGTATGATGTTGCCATCAATTTAATGATTGCTTGTTACTGTTTTTTTCTATTAATAATGAATGTGTGTGTGTTTATTATGAATGGTAGTTGTTTGTTTATTTGTTTTGAATGTTATGCATGTTTAGTTGTTTGTTAAAAGGGTTTGTTTGGTCACAGCGGATGAACATTTGTTCATGCGCTGTGGATCCTTGAAACATTTGATTGTTTGTTCACAGCGGATGACATTTGTTTATGCACTGTGAGGACATGAAATGTTATGATGATTGTTCACAGCGGATGAACATTTGTTCATGCACTGTAGATCCTTGGATCATATGTTTGATATGTTCACAGTGGATGAACAACTGTCATGCGCTATGGAACACCTGTGTTTGAATGAATATAAACAGCGGATGAACCTTATTCATGCGTTGTGGACACTGAATGGATTGAATGCTTTGTTCACAGCGGATGAACAATGTTCATGCACTGTGGAACACTTGGTAATTTATAAATGAATATTCACAGTGGATGAACCTTGTTCATGCGCTGTGGATACTTTACTGTTATTGAGAGGATGTTCACAGAGGATGAACAGTGTTCATGCGCTGTGGACACTTGTAATGTTTTGTGTGGTACTGTTGCCACAGCAGATGTTATATTTATTCATCCGTTGTGTGAACAGTTGACAAACATTTAACAATTTAAAAAATTTTGTATGTTTTGAAGTCATTTCTTCCGAAGCAAATATTTTGCTTCCGAAGGAAATTTTGTTTTCTTTTAAAAACAAATTTGTTTGTTTTTTTTTCCAAAAGAAGATTTTGAATGTTAAATTTTGTTTAAACACTAATATTTGTTTAAAAATTGTATTCAATTGTATGTTAAAATATTTGAATTTTAACATATTCAATATATGGATGTTTTGATATCACTCATAAGCAATATTTGTGCAATAAAATAAGCAAATGTATGTGTGTCAACCTGCTGTTTGTTAGTGTTGGCTTGATTTGGCTTTGTTTATTTTTCAAAATTTGAAAATATCAAAATTTGAAATGTATGATAATGCACAATTCTGCTGCCTTTGATAATTCCATGTTCAATTTCTCCCCCTAAATTTTGCATAGTTATAAAAATCTTTTATAAAATGACAAAAATTTATATGTTGTAATATGGAAATTATCAAAGTCCAATTTGCTTGTTTGTTAATCATTAGCAAGAGAAGATATTATCCTACTAAAAATGAATGTTGATCATGTTTTACACATGAATGTTTTGCACATACTGTGAGATCATACTAGTCTATAGTTCTCACTGAGTTGTTTGAATGGTTTTGAGAATAGACATAGACAAGTACAATGTTGATTGTAGATATTATGATCCACTTAAACTCATGCATGGTATAGTGATTGATTTAAAACAGTGAGTGATTATCATGTTTTGAATTAATTGACATGAGATGTATGTACCCCATATCTGATTGTGTGATTGGTACAACCCTCCTCAAGATATGCTAGAAAGCACTTTCAATGCTTAAAACCTAGCTACTTAGGAGTATAAATGCTCAATTTGATCCATGATAGTTGATCTGCATTGGGATTCTTTTTCACTTCACTTTGGAAGGTGATCCTCTTTGGGATTCTTTTGATTCATTCACAAGGAATGTAGTCATAAAGACTTTATTGGTTATGCATCCAACATGGATGTGTTCCTCTTTGGGAATCTTTTTGGATCATGATTTAGGTCATTCAGGTATGGCTTAGCACAACAAAGAATGCCTAGGTGTACTCCAGGTCTATGATTATCATAACAAAGGAGACACTTGTATGATTGAGCAATTTATAAACTATTTCACTTGGTGTATTGTAGTTACTTTGAAAGCAACCTATATTGGATAGATTAATACTCACCATCAACTTGATCAGACCCTTTTCTAGGCAATCTCTCAAAAAGTGATATTTGATCTCTATGTGTTGGTTTTTGAATGTTGAACAGGATTGTCTGTTATAAACATGGCTGCAGAATTGTCAATGTGTATGGATGTTTTAAGAAAATTAAAGCCATAATCAAGCATTTGGTTTGAATCCATAACACTTAAGAATAGCATGCAGAAGCAGCTATGTATTCTGCTTCAACTGTTGACACAGAGACATTTGTCTGCTTCTTGCTTTGCCAAGAGATCAATCTTGATCCAAGAAACTGGCAGCCTCCACTGGTTGATTTTCTATTGTTATTGCATCCCCCAAAATCACTGTCTGTGTATGCACATAATAAGAAGTCTCCATCTTTAGGATACCACAAACCAAGATCTAGTTTGCCTTTCAAGTATCGAAAGATTCTTTTACAACATTTATGTGTGATCCTTGGGATCTGCTTGATATCTTGCACACATGCATACTGCATACATGATATCTGGTCTGCTTGCTGTTAGTACATCAGAGAACCATCATAGATCTGTAAAGTTTCTGGTCAATGATGTTCCTTCTGGATCTGGTCCAAACTTCAATCCAGTTACAAATGGTGTCTTGCTTGAATTGCAATCAGTCATGTTATACTTCTTGAGGATTGATGCACATATTTGCTTTGATTGATGAAAATTCCATCTGTTGATTATTGGACTTGTAGACCTAGGAAGAATGTGAGTTCTCCCATTGAGCACATCTGAATTTTGATTGCATAAGAGTTTCAAACTCTTTGCAAAGCTGTGTGTTTATGGAGCCAAATATAATGTCATCCACATAGACTTGCACTACTAACAGGTCTTGTTCTTTTCTTTTTAAGAACAATGTTTGATCAATTTTACCTTTGGTGTAACCATTCTATAGTAGAAACTTTGATAGAGTTTCATACCACTTTCTTGGTGCTTGGTGAAGACCATACAGAGCTTTGTCTAACTTGTATACTCTATGAGGGAAATCTGGATCTTCAAACCCTGGAGGTTGAGCAACATACACCTCTTCATCTATCATACCATAAAGAAATGCATATTTGACATCCATTGGTAGACAGTGAACTTCTGTGATGAGGCATAAGCAATGAATACTTGGATGGCTTCTAATCTAGCTACAGGAGCAAAGACATCATCATAATCAATGCCTTCCTCTTGAGTATAGCCTTGAGCTATAAGCCTTGCTTTGTTTCTTATGACAATCCTTCTGTCATCTACTTTGTTTCTGAATAGCCACCTTGTGCCAATTGCATGTGACTTCAGGCAGATCTACCAGCTTCCAAAACTTCTTGCTCTGAATTGCTATAGTTCCTCTTGCATGGCTTCTATCCAACTATGTCCTTTAAGGCTTCAGTGATGTTTTGGGTATAGTTAAGGATAAGAAATAGGAATACAACAAAATGTTTGCTATATCAGATTGACTACGAGTCAATCTGGTGTTGAGATCACTTATGATGTTTTCGATGGATGATCTTTGTGAATTCTTGTTGTGGTGATCTGATCAACATGGATTATTGAATCAAGATTGGTGATTGTATGATCATGTCATGAGGGATGAGCAAGAGTATTGGGTGATGTGTGATTGTCTGATTAAGGAGGTTCAGTGAAGTTTTAGGGGAATCATGAAAGAAATCTGGGATTTCATCTTCATGATGTGTGTGGATAGAGAATGGTAGTCATTATCATCTTCAGGTTGTTTTGTTTTGTGGTCTCATGTGTGATTGAGTGGATCAGGAGATGAAGATGCTAGAGTGTCTGATGATGTTTTCTTAAGGTGTTTGTTTGATCAGGGAGGTGTTGACACAGTTGTGCTTGATGTGTGTTAGTGATCTCCTTGGAGGATCAGCAGTCAATGGAACATCAATGGTTGATAGAGGAACCATTAGATAATCTCTTGTTCTCCTTTGAACCTGAAACATCAAAAATGTTGTGTCAAATGATTTGGTTAATGCATCAATATCAACAGCCAGTTAGATCCAATGACTTTCTTAGTGAAAGAATGTTCATTGAAACAAACATCTGTTGTTTCTTCCACTATATTAGCCTTGGATTGAATACTCTGTAAGCTGTTGAGCTTCAAGAATATCCAATAAAGAATCATCTGCTTTGGAGCAAATTTAGATAATTGTTCTCTGGTGTTAATATTGAAACAGAACATCCAAAGGCCTTAAGAAATCCTATATATGGTTTCTTTTAAACACTAATTCATAAGGCGTTTTGAGTGTTCTTTGATGATTAATGTTCTGTTTTGTATGTAGCATGCTGTGTTTATGGCTTCAGCCAAAACGATATGGGCATAGAGAGTTAGCTAGCATGGTTCTAGCTACTTCTATTAATGTTCTGTTCATTCGTTCAGCTACTCCGTTCTGCTGAGGAGTTCTTGCTACGCTGAATTGATGACTTATTCTTTACTGCACAAAAAGAAGAAATGTAGTCATTCTTAAATTCAGTGCCATTATCACTCTTAAAGATTGACTTTAAGATCAAGTTGATTCTCATCATGTGATAAAGGATGTAATGATTGTACTGTTCTGTCTTGTGTAGTAGAAAGAAAACCCATGTGAATCTGGAGTATTCATCTATATGACAAGACAGTATGCTTCTTTACTATGCTTAGGATGTTTGTTGGGCCAAAAAGGTCCATATGAAGCAATTTGAGTGGTGTTTTGTTAGAGTTATCAATTTTGATTCATGAGAAACTCTATGTGGTTGCCTTTCAGACATGCTGTGCAGTAGTCTGAACAGAAAAATTCCTTTGTGGCAGACCTTGACGATCGTTTTAACAAGTTTGTTCATTCTGTTAAAATAGTGTGACCTAATCGTCTATGCCCTAATTTGATACATCTTCTGTGGCTTTTGATAATAAACAAGTTTCAGGGGTTGATGCTAAACATTGTTCATATCAACAAGTATGTGTTGTTTAGACGAGGAGTTTTCAAAAGGATATGATCTTCTGGAATCTGAATACCGTCTTAAGGAGTTGTAGCAGCGGTTGGAGTCAAATAGGGTGACATATCCCTTGTCAGAGATTGGGGATACACTCAGAAGATTGAACTGAAGATTGGAGTAGTAGTTGATGTTCTCAAAGCTAATCAACCTGTTGTTACTGTTCCTTCACCAGTTATCTTCCCACCTGTTTTATCTCCTCAAAGGCAACATTGCCTCCATGTTTTTTCTTAAAATCCGAAGGAGGGAACTGTTTCCTGTCATATGACGGGAGCATCCCCTGTCAACATACCAGATGTTGTCAGTCCTTCTAAGATGTCCCTAAAAAACAAAAGAAATCAGTTAGTTGGAGCACCCAAGCCAAGATGGTCTTGGGTTTTCCGTCTTTTCAACAATGCAAATTTCTTCAAGACAGCATTGTCTGAAGGTTTTGGAGCTCTAGAAACACTAGATTTCTCTTGGTTTGATTGAGCTCTATTGGAGAAGTGCTTTGTGCTCTTCTATTTTGTGAGCTAGTGTCAGGTGGTTTGTCTATTCTGAGGCTTATGTCTCTTGATGTGTGTTGAAAATTGTCATAAAATGTTGTATCATATCTAAAAACAATTTTCTGATGAGGAGTATGTTTAGGAAATCTTACTTTGCTCTTATTTGAGCAACAGGTTGTTTTTCAGTAGTTTTCTCAACCTAAGCTTGTTTGTTTTGTTTCTTGTTTTCTTATTGAAAAAACAATGTCGTGTTGTGATTGTTCTTTCACAAATGGAGCAATAATTGTGAAAATGACATGTTTCTGTACTGTGATTATTCATCTTACAGTACTGGCAGTACTTGCCATATCTGCATTTTCAGTTTAATGTGTGAATTGATCATCATTCACAGTATGATGCAATCTGTTTTGTTTGTTTGATGAAAACTTTTGATTTCAAATTAGATTTTGATGGAATTTCAAAAGTTAATGCCTGTTGTTTTGGCTGAATTGTGGCTTTGCCTTTCCCTTATCTACCTATTGGGGAGGGGCAATGGAAGTTACAGCTTTCCTTCCACCTGAACATATATCAAATCCTTGAATCTGTTTAGATTGTTTGTTTGATGTATCAACCACACTTAAAACCTTTTGAGTTTTAGTAATTGGCTGATCAGATCATCATCTAATAAATCATCCTCATCATCATCTATTGTTTGATTGTCAAATCATTATTTTCTCCTGATAAAGTCAGTTTGATTTGATTGATGATGGTGTAGAACTTTTAACAAACTTTATCAAGGGTGATTTTTGATTTTAAAAGTGATTTTGATGATGATGATGATGATTGTTTAGAGTCATCAGTCTTTTTCTTGAGATTCATCTGTTTGTTGGTCATGGAGTCAGGTAAAGGAATTTAATTATCATTAAGGTGGACTTACCTATTATATCCTAAACCTGAAGGGTCTTAAAAGCCCTTTATTGAGCAAGAAGTTCTTCGAACTTCTTATTGCTCACTGAAACTTCTGAAGTTTCACTTCAGTTTCAGCTTGTAATGAGATAGAGAGCTGCTCAACCTAAGCTGTCAATGTAATTTTTCAGAAAGTAGTTTGTCTATGTCTGATTGTAATGAAAGTATTTTTGTAGCATAATGCTTTTGTTCTAAATTTTACTTTCATTAAGAATGTGTGAATTAATTCTACTTGAGTGTTGTGCTGATGAGTGTTTCTATCACTGGGGCTGTTGACATTCTCTGGAGAAGTGCCCATAAAGTTGACAGTTGTAGCACCTAACTTTGGTTTTATCAAAACCAATTCTTGTTTTCTGGTCCATGGTTAAACCATTTCTATGCAGAAACCTTTGGGACCTGTTTGCTATCATGGCCATTGACCATTGAAGATCCATCTCTTTATCATATATGGTGGAAGTTCATCCAAATCCTGTTGGATGATCTGAGATGGGAGTCAGACTGCTCCCAAGAAAGCTTCAAAGCTTGTTGAAAAGGCTGCGTAAGCTGCCTTTTTCTCTTCACTTTGTAGAATAATAGTAAGAGCATCCATAGGATTTCAAGCCTGTGTATGTTTGATGTTTGCGGTTTTGTATGTTGTTTGAGGTGGAGTAATGCGGGTGATGCTTGCTTTGAGGTGTGACTTCATGTGAAGCATGAACTCAGTCTTCTTAGACTTGTGTTTGTTGTGGATGATTCTGGGCTGAGAGAATGAGTATCATGAGAATCCAGAAATTCTTCTTCTTATCTTCTCCAATGCTTGTGAGGAAACCACTGTCTGTGTGTTGTGGTTCTTTGAACTTGTAGGCCTCGACATGTAATTTAGTTGTTGTTCCTGGATTTTTCATCCATTTCTAGTGCTTCAACCTTGGCTACAAGTAAGTCACGGGATAGTCCCTCCAAGTCCAATGTTGCTTTCATGAGAGACACTGACTGAGTCCAACTCTAGGCAATGTATGCAACATTTTCTGTGATTTTAACAGTGTCATATTTAAGTCCATATACTATCATTTATTGACCAATGGGACATATCTGTGTAACTGTTGAGGAATTGATTCTCCATGGATGTGGTGGAAGGTTTCAAATTGAGTTCTTAATTTTTCATTTTTGATCTCTCTTATTTCTCACTTCCTTCACACATGGTGTGAAGAACCTTCCACAGCTCAGGGCGTTTTGAAATTTTCGACCCGTGTCAAATTTCAAAAGGCAAAGTCATAGCTAGAATACTGTATGCCTTCATGTCTGTTTTGACCGCTTGAGGTCATCACCAGCTACACTTTTCAGACTAATGGTTTCTGTATGTTATAGTCAGGTCCTAAAGTCACTGGAATGTAAGGACTTTCAGTGATTGATGTCCATAAATCTGGATCTTGATATGTAATCCAATCCTAACATGATTTTCCATTACTTGAAATCTGATTTGCTCTTCAACTTTGGAGGTTTTAGTCCACTGTTTGAACTCATCATATCATCAGCCATGTTTGTTTGATTTGATTTTAACTTAATAATAATTTTTAAGTTAAATGTTTTGATTAAAATTTTAGTTCGGTGCTAAAATTTAATTAATCCTAATTGTCTCTAGGATTTGTTTGTTAATTTAATAAACTAATTTATTTTAATTGTTTACCAAATAAAGGAATTAATTAATTAATGTCCTACGAAATATTGCTTTCTAGGTCATGGTGACAAGAAAGATTGTGGATAATGGAATATTTGTCTTTTAGTGAAAAAGTCAATATTCTTTTTTTAAAAACCCTACAAACAGATTTTGTCTTATGTAAAAACAACTTTTTGGATCAAAAAGTTGATTCTGAAACTTTTCAAACAAGACAATTGTTTTACGATGATTTTATCAAAAACAAACAAACTTCCCGTGAATTGTGTTCTGCAAAAACTAGGGTTTTCCTATGGTTTTTGCGGTAAAGATTTTCAAACTATTCAACCCGATGGTTGAACAATGAACAAAATATGTTTCTAGTGAGATTGTCACTAGTTGTGATGATAATGAATAATCTGACCAGTCAAAATGTTTAAATACTAATTTATTTCAAAGAAAAATCAATGAAACAGTGTTTAAAAACAAAACCCTTAAAATCCGATTAGGGTTTTAAACTTTGAATGATGTAAAAAGTTAAAAACCTTTTGTTTAAAGGATGTTTAACAATGTATGAATAATACTCGTGTATTGTTTGTCGCAAAAACCACTGAAAACTTGTGTGGTAGTGTGATGTTCAAGCAAAATTAACAACACTTCTTCAAAATGCACAAAATGATTCAATAATCATGATGTTTGCATTTAATGAAGTTTATGAAAGAAGATGATGATTTTGATGCTTGAATGTGTGTTTTTGAAGCTAATGAACCACTGAAATCAATTTTGTTGAATGAGAGGATCGAAATCAATGAATGATTGTGCCAACGCTTGATACCAACTGATGAAATCAACTTTACAACAACATATTGAACATGAACATATTAGAACAATATTCAACATGAATAAGTGATTCCCCAAGGACCTTTTCAATATCTCTTAATAATCAATAAACAAGAACCATGGTGTGGAAACCCATGATTCAAGTGTATGAAATCATTGTGTGTATGTGTGTGTGTGTGTGTGTGTGTGTGGTTGTGTGTGTTTGAATGCTCGAAAATGATAATAACTGATTGTTTGAGGATTGTTCAAAAGCTTACAAAGGATTAGGGTAGTGTGCTATTTATAGCCTATACACAAAAGCTATAACAATTACTGAACTATCCTTATGTAAACGAATATTAAACAAATAATCCTAAGAGTCTAAGCTATCCATGTGGAATTAAGTCATCCGCTGTGGAGGTTTCCATCCACTGTGGAGAAGATATCCATCCGTGTGAATACTTGGTGTTCATCTGCTATGATGTTCATCCGTGTGGATGAACATCCGTGTGGAATGTTCATCCGCTGTGGAACGTCCGCTGTGGATGTTGTCCGCTGTGGAATGTTCATCCGCTATGGATGAACTCCGCTGTGGATGTTGTCTGCTGTGGAATGTTCATTCGTTGTAGATGAACATCGCTGTGGGTAGTTGTGAGTTTTCTTGTATGTTGTCCGCTGTGGGATTCTTTCATCCCACTGCACACACTTAGATGAATTTTCTTCATTCGCTGCTGATGATCTTCATCCGCTATGGAGGACCTTCATCCGCTGCGAACACTTGGTCAAAAATTTCTTTATCTACAAATCTAAAATAGAAATTTAAACAAATGTTAGTGAGTGTTATGAATGTAATAATGTTAATATGTTATAAATGATTGCTTTGTATGTTAAAACACATTTGTTTAAATAATGCTTACCAAGCATCATACTTTTCATGCATAATTCTTAATGCACTTGTTGAGTCCAAATCACCCATGTCTAGCCCACATCATCCACCCATCACTAAGGTAGATTTCCCTAAAACTGTTTATGAGATCCATATGGAATAAGCTCTTACTTCAGCAAGTGATTACATCATTCAACCTCAACATGGCAACCAGCTCTTAACACTTCTCTGGAAATTGTCATGATGCAGGGGAAATCCAGCAGCCAAGAACAACATGCTGGTGATGAGGAAGAAGACATAGTCCTATTCTCTCATCCCCCGTGATCTTCTAATGAGATGAGGGGATTCTGGAACTAAAGGTGCACAAACTGACTAAAACTTGCACCTATTTGTCTCTAAGATCAGTCACCTGGAATCTCAGGTGACTATCTTACAAAGGTGGGTCAATGACCAACAACTTGAGATCACTGATCTTAAGGTAAGTAGCTGAGAGACCACCAAGGAGAACTCAACCAGGTCCACAAGAACTTGTGAATGTGACAGACTCAACCCAGCTCACTTATGCAAGAAAGTGAGCTACCAAAAAGGGGGAGAAAGTTCAAACAGTCATAGATGATGAAATCAACTTAAACACATCTTGACATGAACATATTAGAATAATATTCAACATGAACATGTTGATTTCCCCAAGGATCTTTTCAAAATCTCTCAATACTCAACAAACATAAACCATGGTGCGGAAACCCATGATAGATGCTATGAAATCAGTGTGTGTGAGTGATTGTGTATGATTGAATGCTTAATAATAATAACTGCTTGTTTGATTGATTGTTCAAAAGCTTACAAAGGATTAGGGTAGAGTGCTATTTATAGCCTATACATATAGCTATATACAATTACTAAACAACCCTTATGTAAATGAAAATTACAATATAATCCTAAGTCTACAAGCTATCCATTGTGATGATTGGTCGTCCGCTCTGGATGTTTTAGTCATCCGCTATGGAGAAGATTGGTTATCAGCTATGCATTGGATGTTGTCCGGTGTGAAGAGTGATTGTAGTCAGCTGTGGAATGTTCATCTGCTTGTAGATGAAACATCCGTGTGGAATGTTCATCCGTTGTGGATGAACATCCGCTGCACACACTTGGAATTAAATCTTCATCGCTGTGAGATGTCTTCATCCGCTGTGGGATGTCTTCATCCGTATTGGAGCTTTGTTCATCCGTATTGTGGTACGTCATCCTCTGCGGGTACTTGTCAAAATTTCTTTTATCTACAATTATGAAAAAGAAATTTAAACAAATATTAGTGAATGTTATGATGTTAATGATGCTAATGAGTTAGTAAATGATTGATTGGATGTTAGAACACATTATGTTTGTTATATGTTGATTATGGCAAGCATCATCCTTTAAAGCATTAATCCATTTATGCACTTGTTGAGTCCAACAAATCCCCCTAAGGATGATGTTGCCAACTCATTAATGTTTGCTTGTTAATGTTTTGTTAGTTAGAAAATGTGTGTGTTTGTTTTGTTAATGATATGATTGTAATGATACTGTGTTATACTTAAACAGTTTGATGGTATGTTGAGTTAAGCATGATTGATTGTTAACATGTATGATTGCATGATTACTTGTTATGATTGCTTGTTACAGTTACTGTATGATTAACTGTTACTGTCTGTTTGTATGCTAGAATGTTTGTTTGTAAAGTTTACAGATTATACATGTGAATCTATGAATGTTTGATATGTATGATGCAGAAAAGATTGTTTTGATTGTTTGATATGTTAGACATGATTGTTTGTTGTTTTGTATTTATTGTTAGAAACCTCTATGAATGTGGACCCTTCTTCTGCCTGTTTCTGGACATCTTCTGTAGCCTTTAAGTGTCTTTATATCTTGTTCTATGGCTTGATCTGTTTCAGCTTTTTTTACTTAGTAAGTCAAGGCTGTGATCTTCAAGGCATTTCTACAGTTGACTATATGTTCAACAAAGTGTCTACTGCACTTCTCTAGTCATCATAGTTTCTTTCAATGGTAAGATGCACCAGTTGTTCCAATATGACTGATCCAGGCTTTGAACATCTATGTTTCTCACCAGAGCAGTGATAACCGTTTACCCTCTATTATCTCCAAATTGTTGTTTTCTGAGAGATTCTCATGCCAATGATTCCTTCTATGTATTGTAGGGGTTGCTGCTTGGTTTCTAATCTTTTTTTGAGAGCTGCTTTCATATAGACTAGATCCCTAGAATCAGCATGTGTATGAATAGCAACAGTCTCCTTTGCACAAAACATCTTCTATGGCTGGGAATGTTTTGTTTCAGAAATGATACATAAGAGGGGTGTAGCAATTTAATCTCTACTGAATAAATAATCTTATGTCTTCAGCCTCTTTCCTTCTAATTTCTTTCCAATACCACTTCAAAATAATTTTCATCATAATACCATTTGGTGATTGGATGGTTGTACTGATTGCCTTCAATCTTTTCATAATTAACTTTAAATCTGAAAGTCATAGTGGATATCCCACTCTCTCAAGCAATTCACTATCAATTTTCTCTGTCTGTTTAGCTTGAGGTTGTTACCTTTGCCTGTTGCTTTTTGCCTCTTTTGAGATTTCAATGTGCAATTGTCTTCTTTGTTGGCTTTTGCTCTCATCTTATTATGATGTTTATGCATGTATGATCTCAATATATGATAGAAGTCCCTTGGGTTGTTGGTGTGATTGACCATTCTGAGTTACAGAAGGTCTATTCTATCTTCATAACTTAAGGATCCCAGCTGTGAGATGTATGATAAGTACTGGACAAGTCTAGAAACTCTCTTGACTAGTACAGCATCCCAGACTTTATTATTTCCATGCCATAATCTTGATTTCAAGCCCCAGTAGTTAGAGATATTCTATCATTTGACAAAATTTGTTTTTGCACTGATCATTTCTTAACTTCATTACCTTCAGGCCATAGCCTGTGTGGCATAAACTCTCTTGGTTCTCAATGGGGTGTAGTTCTGGTGGTGCCTAGTGGTCAGTAGATAGAGAAGAAGCAGGATGTGGTCTAAAAGTTTGTGGCTTTAGAGCATTTGAGAGCATGTTTTGAGTAGATCTCTCTAGCCATGTCTTTTCATCTATGAAGAGATCTTCCTGCATATGACCTGTATGCGATTCTTGTATGACTCAAGCAGCTCT